>OVAN01005269.1:0-23857 GCA_900406275.1 Anastatica hierochuntica | reverse complement strand
ATCACACGTAAATAGAGGTTGTTGTGCTTCTGTTTTAATAGTATAGATGTATTTCGATTGTAATATATTTGTATATTATTTTTCTTTTGATTAGTTTGTAAAATCTTTATTTTAGTCAACTAAATTAAGGTTAAAAAAAGTAGTTAGCGATAATCAATAACGATTTTCTCGGTAATACGTTTGTCACCCTGTTTTTTCAAGTGAAAATGGGGACTTTTGATAGAGAATTAAGATTGTGCTCAATACAAATATCATATTTTGTAAACGTGTTTTCATAACCTTGACTACTAATTGCTTCGATGAAGGGTCGAAAGCTCATCGCGAATATGATCGTTGGTGGCGGAGATATGTACATATTGACACGAGCATCTTAGAATAAACGTGTAGTGCGAGAGAGCAAATGTCCGTGGAGGTAAATTACTGTATATTTCTTGATAACAATCATGTAGGTGCAGGGGATTATCTAAAAAGTTTGTAAAACAATACTCTCTTTATTCCATTATATAAGTATTTTGAGATAAAAAAGAAAATTTAAGAATTTTGTTTTTTTTTATTTAAAAATATTATTTATATCTAAACAAACATATTTCAACTAATAAAAAAAAAGTCTTTTCAGTTATAATTGGATTAAATAAATTAAAGATTTACATAGATATTGCAAAAAGATTTATAAAATAGAATAAAAATAAAAATCTAAAAAAACTTATAAAATGGAACAGAGGAAGTATAAAATATATAATAAACCATGGAAAACATGAAAAAAGAACAAGTAAACTTTATTAATCCATATATAAATAAGAAAAAAGCAGTAATTTTTTAAAAATAAGTATGAACTCACTCCATTTCTATGGTTACAATTAATTTGCCTACAAATAAATTTTGATAAGTAAACATTAGTTAAGACTAAAAGACTAAGAAAATATTATGAATGAATTTAGTATCTTGTTTTAAAAGCAAAAACTTAAATATGATAAGCAAGATTTGTACAAGACCGCGCATGTACGGGCTCACACTAGTTATAAATAAAATTTCAAAGAATTTAAAAAGAATGTAAAATAAAATGCTTGAGTTACAAACTAAATATGCACAAACTAATTATCCAGAATAATATACCAAAACATAAGATAACATATAACATGCACAAACTAAACCATTTTTTAAAAGAATGGAAAATAGAAATAAAAAATTATGTTTATAAAAGAAACACAAAATAATAAATTGAAAAACGTTAGAAATTATTGCACCATTGAGATTTGGAAAAATATAAAGAGTATCAAGTGTGTGTATATATTAGGTGGTGTCCGCGAATTCGCATGTGTAAGTAGGGATGACCAAAATACGTGAATTCGAAGAATCGAAGCGAATCCGACCCAAAAAAGTGATACAGAATTTGAATTGAAATCGATAAAATATTTGTATGGATGCAAAACTTCAATAGACGAAAAAACCGAAACCGATCTCGATATAATTCGAAATATTCTGAGTATATAAAAATATCTAACTTATAATTATATACTTAAATATATGAGTAATTTTAGTTATAATATCAAAAATATTTAAAATACACGAAAATATCGGAATTATTCCAACAAATTGGATTGTTGAGGTTTTTCAGATATATTTGCATTTTTCTACATAATTTAAATAGGTATCAAACCTGCAAAGATAAGAACCGAATAGAACTTAAACATCTTAATAACCTAATAAATATATAACTCGCGCTCAAATTTAATCATATATAACTTAAGTGACAACAAAAGACTAAATTTTTTCATGTGCATGTAAATAAGTATACTAATGTGCATGCAATATTAAAGTGCTTTGTTAGAAAAAGTTATATATAAAATATAGACATCTAGATATACATTTTGATCAGCTAAAATAGCCTCGAAAGTTTCACCTGATGAAGAACATTGACACCAAACACGAAATATTTTCACGTTTATGCTTCAATTACTACGTAGAAATGATGTAAGATCATTGATGAAATCAATTTTTAGTAATGACATCGATCTTGCATTTTTCATATCTTACAACCACCCATATTTATACATTTCAATAATTTTGGAAGCCAATGCATTTTAATAATTATTTTCAAAGTTATCCCAATGATTAATTACTCATTTCCATATTTGTTAACCAGATTTATAGTTCTCAAACCGTTAAAGTTGAATGCCTTGTAATTATGAGTTAATGGAGACAATGATTTTTTTCCATATTCAAGTAAATAAAGTTGTACTTAAAAGGGAAAAATAGTTAGCAATAATAAAAAATTTGTTAAAGTTAATCGAGACAATGATTTTTTTTCCTATTCAAGTTAATAAATTTGTACTTAAAGAAGGAAAGTTGACAAGATAATTTATAATTTCTTATTCTAAAAAAAAGTATTTACTTTATTAGAATTATATAACTTTATAAACTAATATACTTTTATAACTTTATTGAAAACGTATGTTTAGCCTAGGTAAATGTATAATTAAAATATGTGAGAATATAAGAATATCTAATAAAACGGTGTATGTGATTTAAATTAAAAATAATACTTAAACTCATCTATTATGTACATAACAATTTTTCTATTTATAATATTTATTTTTCAAATATATGATAACTCAAATATGGTGATCAAATTTGTATATTTTCATTTCGTCTTAAAAATTTGATAATTCAAAAATGGTACTCAAATTTGTATATTTTTAGTTCATGCTAATTTCATTCCTATAATTATTAAAATGTGATAATTTAGACCAATATATTATATGATAATCTAATAAAACAAAAAAATTCAAATATTACATAACAGTTTTTGAACTATAATGCATATTTTTTGTACTTAGAAAATGTATATTATTTAGGTAAATTTTAAATACATATTGAATTGTATAATTTAAATGTATATCATATGTTAATCTCGAAATTTACATATAAATAGAATAATCTAATGTTTGGCAATATAGTTAAGAATTGTTGATTTAAGAAGGATGTTTGGTAAGTAAGTTTAAGTATTCATGGTTTATTTGTTTATTTAGAGATGAATTAAATAAATCAAAATTAAATTAAAAATCTAAATCTTTCATCCAATCAAATTATAAGGTTAATGTTGAAAACTCTTATATGAGTGACACATAAGCAAATTTCATTTAAGTATACTTTGATTTAATATATAAGAGGATATACTTGTAATGGATGAAAGAAATTTAGGGCAAAAATTTAGGGAAAAAATCAAATAAAAGTACATAGAGTCAAATTAAAGTTACAAAGATTATATTATACAAGAAGGGCGACCCGTTCTTGCAAACCCGGATCAAACTTGAGATTTAATGAAATCTATCACAGAGGTGTGGATCAAAGAAAAATGTTTTGGAGTTGTAACATGCCACATGTGTAACATGGCAAATGTGTATAATTGTTTTTCTATACAAAGCCTGAGTTTCAAGTTTGATGAACAATACCACGGAGAAAGAACAAGGTTTTTTTTTCTCTCTTGACGCTATGTTTCGAGCTTTTTTGATGTTGTAACCTATTCTTTTTTTTAACTCTTTTCCCAACATTACACTTATTAGGATAATTATAAGGATCGTTGTGATAAGATCCTTGGATTGTACGTCTTGTGTAAAATCCCAAAATATAAGGGATATTGAGTCTATCTCTTTAGCATCGTAGATTGTATAAATAGGTTGATCACAAGTTCAATAAAACTCAAGCTTTCTCAATATCTCAATACCTAATTCTACATGGTATCAGAGCATAAAATCCTCTAACTTTTTTCTTTTGTTTCTTAAAAACAGAGTGTTGAATCTCTAATGGCAGGAGAGTCCTCGCCACAGAGTGTTTCTTCTACGGTGGCTGAGAAGACATCGTCATCTGTCTCGTCTCTCACACCTTATACTCTGTTCGCCTCAGACAACCCTGGAGCCTTGATATCATCGGTCCTACTCAATGTAGAAAATTACAACGAATGGTCCTCTGAGATGCTTAATGCACTTAGAGCCAAACGTAAAACTGGTTTCATTAACGGGACACTTAAGAAACCAGTTAATGAAGGTCCTGAATTAGAAGAATGGCTTACGGTCAATTCAATGGTGGTAGGTTGGTTACGAACTTCGATTGAGCCAAAGGTACGTTCAACTGTCACCTATATTACCGATGCTTGTCAGTTATGGTATGAACTCAAGTCTCGATTCTCTGTTGGTAATAATGTTTGTACACATCAACTCAAAAGCCAATTGGCTTCCTGTCGCCAGAATGGTGAATCGGTGCTCACTTATTACGGCAGACTCTCAACCTTATGGGAAGATCTGCAAGCCTATGAACCAGTCATTGAATGCTCTTGTGGAGCAGCGTCAGAATTCGCAAAACAGAGGGAGAAGGAGAAGATTCACCAGTTCGTAATGGGGCTCGATGATGCGCGATTTGGAAGCTTGTGTACGAACATTATAGCTACAGACCCGCTGCCTCCTCTCGGTGAAATATATTCAAAGATAATACGTGAAGAACAGAGGCTGCAGGCGGCTCATAGCAGAGAACAACTACAAGAAGCTGTGGGATTTGTGGTGAGACGAGACCCGATTAAAGATTCAGTTGTGACTAACAATCAGCCTTCTTTATTGAACAGGTCTGATGCACCATCTGTAGGACGGGGACGACCTCTTTGTTCTCACTGTGGTCGCATCGGCCACGATAAAAAGGATTGTTGGCAGATAGTGGGCTTTCCAGATTGGTACAATGATCAGCAGCGTGTATCCTCTGGTCGTGGACGTGGCAGAGGAGGCAGGGGCTCAGGCTCTAACAGTTTTGGTCGGGGTCGTGGTCAGCACAATGTGGCCTATGCCACCAGCTCTAATTCTTCTTCTTTTCCAGATTTTACTGCAGATCAATGGAAAGCCATCGCTAGTCTGATCCAAGACAAGAACACTGCCTCCAGCTTCGATAAACTCTCGGGTAAGACAGGTCTTGGTGACATTATACTTGACACAGGCGCCTCTCATCACATGACGGGGAAACTTTCTCTTCTCACTGATCTAGAAGTGACACCGCCATGCTCAATAGGCTTTGCGGATGGGGGAAAAACTTTTTCCGTTAGCAAAGGCGTTCTTACTGTGTCATCAAAAATTTCACTTTCCAATGTCCTTTATGTTCCAGACTTGAATTGCACTTTGATTTCTGTTGCTAAACTGCTCAAACAAACAAATTGTGTTGCTCTTTTTACGGATACTTTATGTGTTTTACAGGACCGTTTCACGAGGATTTTGATTGGAGCAGGTGAGGAACGTGATAGGGTGTATTACTTCAAGGATGTAATGGCTGCTAGGATTCATCGTGTCTCGGCTGCTTCAGACATGACTCTTTGGCATCCGTCTGTCTGTCTGTCTAGGACATCCGTCTGTCTCTGTGCTTTCTTCGTTACCTTTGTTTTCTAATAACTCTAAGTCTGCTTGTCTTGGTCCTTGTGACATTTGTTTTAAGGCAAAACAAACTAGAGAGGCTTTTCTGGATAGTAATAATAAGACTGAGGATTGTTTTCAATTGATTCATTGTGATGTCTGAGGGCCTTACCGGGTTCCTTCAACTTTTGGAGCTGTCTATTTTTTAACTATAGTAGATGATTTTTCACGCGCAGTTTGGACTTATCTTCTACTTGAAAAATCCGAAGTCAAAGTTGTATTGAAGAATTTTTTCACATATGCAGAAAGACAATTTAACAAGAAAGTACGAATGGTTCGCAGTGATAATGGGACGGAGTTTATGTGTCTTTCCTCTTATTTTCGTGAACAAGGGATCATTCACCAGACTTCCTGCGTCTCAACTCCACAACAGAATGGTCGTGTTGAAAGGAAGCATAGGCATATTCTCAATGTTGCGCGTGCACTTCTTTTTCAAGCAAACATGCCCATCAAGTTTTGGGGAGAAGCCATTCTCACTGCCGCGTTTGTCATAAATCAAACTCCATCAGCGATACATCACGGCAAGTCACCCTATGAGATTTTACATGGGTCAAAACCTGCATATGATCAGCTCCGTGTTTTCGACTGTGCTTGTTTCACCCATCGCTAGTCACGAACGAAGGACAAGTTTGCCGAGAGAAGCCGGTCATGTGTTTTCGTCGGCTACCCTCTTGGTCAAAAAGGATGGCGCGTGTATGATCTTCAAAGTGGTGAAACAATTATCTCACGTGATGTAGTCTTTAACGAGAGTGTTTTTCCTTTTACTACTGTCACTAACTTGCAGAGCACGTCATCTCTGCCATCGGTGACTGATGATGATTGGTTGATCACACCAACTGTTCCGGCGTCTACACTAAGGGGGAGTCATGATCCACAGCCGGACCAGCCTTCTCCGATTTCATCAGTTCCATCATCTTCAACTGACATAGCTTCATCCCCTGTTTTGGAATCAGCCCCTGTTTCTACACCGAAAAATATCGAAGCTCCGTCATCACCTGCTGATTCACCTCTCGTTATTAACTCTCCATCATCTTCTGATCTCGCGGCATCACCTGTCAATTCCAGTCCGCCATTAACATCGACTACGGCTGGTGGTTCCGATACAGAACAGAATCGGGTTGATTCTGCAAGTAATTCTCCGACACACCTGCTTGGTCGTGGTCAACGCAATCGTCAACCCTCTGTGAAACTTCATGACTACATTACTTATAATACAAAGCTTCTACAAGACCCCCATCACGAGCTCACTCTCTCTCAATCAAACTCGTCAACGGTTCCAGGTAGTTCACTATATCTGTTAACACACTTTGTTTCTGATGATCAGTTTTCAACAGGACATCGAGCCTTTCTTGCTGCCATTACTGCGGGTAATGAGCCCAAAAACTTCAAGGAGGCAGTGCGATCTAAGGTCTGGAACAAGGCGATGGGAACTGAGGTCACGGCGTTGGAAGATAGTCACACATGGGATATCACCGATCTTCCACCTGGGTAGACAGCTATAGGCAGTCAATGGGTGTATAAAACTAAGTATAATTCTGACGGTAGCATTGAGCGCTATAAGGCTCGCTTGGTGGTCTAAGGGAACAATCAAGTAGAAGGCGAAGATTATCAAGAAACTTTTGCACCTGTGGTCAAAATGACAACCGTTCGTACACTTCTTCGTCTTGTAGCTGCTAATGAATGGGAAGTGTACCAAATGGATGTTAATAATTGCTTTCTCCATGGTGATTTAGAAGAGGAGGTTTATATGAAGTTGCCACCTGGTTTTCGTCATACTCATCCGGGTTAAGTTTGTCGTCTCCACAAGTCTTTATATGGTCTTAAACAGGCACCTCGGTGTTGGTTTAAGAAATTGTCTGACGCTTTACTCCGTTTCGGGTTTGAGCAATCTTACGACGATTATTCACTCTTTGCCTATTCTCGCAAAGGCATGGAGATTCACGTGTTGATTTATGTTGATGATCTTCTTATATGTGGTAGCGATGCATACATGCTACAAAAATTTAAAGATTATTTGGGGCGTTGCTTTTCTATGAAAGATCTTGGCAGGTTGAAATATTTTCTCGGCATTGAAGTAAGTCGTGGTGCAGATGGTTTTTATCTTTCCCAACGCAAATATGCACTACACATAGTCGCCGAGACTGGTAATTTGGGCTGTAAACCGGCGCCAACTCCATTAGAACCAAACCACCAGCTCGCTTTGGATGATGGCCCTCTTCTAGCGGATCCCAAGAAGTATCATAGACTTATGGGACGCCTTATTTACTTGCTTCACACTCGTCCGGAGTTAAGCTACTCTATTCATGTTCTTTCTCAATTCATGCAAGCTCCTAGAGAAGCGCATTGGGAGGCTGCACTTAGAGTGGTTCGCTATTTAAAGGGTTCGCCTGGTCAAGGTATTCTTCTGAAATCAGAAAAAGATCTTACACTAACGGTGTATTGTGACTCAGATTGGGCGGCGTGTCATTTGACACGTCGATCTTTAAGTGCTTATGTCGTCATGATTGGTGGGTCTCCGGTTTCTTGGAAGACAAAGAAACAACGTAATGTCTCTCATTCGTCTGCGGAGGCAGAATACAGGTCAATGGCGGCTGCGCTTAAGGAAACCAAGTGGATCCGAAGTTTGTTGCAAGGATTAGGTATTGATCAAGCTGCGCCAGCTCGTTTCTTTTGTGATAGCAAGGCTGCTATACACATCGTGGCGAACCCCGTTTTTCACGAACGGACAAAACATATTGAACGTGATTGTCATGCCGTTCGAGATGCGGTCAGCGAAGGTATTATTGTCACCCAACACATTCGTACCAGTGATCAACTAGCGGACATTCTCACTAAAGCTCTTGGTCGTGTTCAATTCGTTCGTTTGCTTTCTCAATTTGGGGTTACAAATCTCCACGCTACGCGTGAGGGGGAGTACTAGGATAATTATAAGGATCGTTGTGATAAGATCCTTGGATTGTACGTCTTGTGTAAAATCCCAAAATATAAGGGATATTGAATCCATCTCTTTAGCATCGTAGATTGTATAAATAGGTTGATCACAAGTTCAATAAAACTCAAGCTTTCTCAATATCTCAATACCTAATTCTACAACACTTATCTCTTTTAAGCTTTTTTGACATATCTGGAAAATTTTCATTTTATGAGCCTTTCCTTTGCGTGTTGTTTCATTGCTTTTTATGGTTTGAGCGATCGTTAAGCTAGTTTTTTTTTTCTGTTATGTTATACTTTGTCAATAATTTTATATGAGTATAAAGTCTAAACCATCAAGTGAGTATTGTGATAGGGTTTCTTTCTATCCTCAAAGAAAATATGATTATTTTTGTAAAATCTTTAGTATGATACAAAAAAGCAATTTTGATGCAGATGAGATTATGGTTGTTGTGGTGGAGGAGATGAGATTGATGCAGAGAAGTTACTAAATTTTATTTGATGGTAATACGGAGATACTAAAGAGAGTTCGAGTACTGTTAATGGAGCTATAAGAAAATAAGATTATATTATATAATGAATTGAGTCTCAAACTCTACACCTTAGTTTTTAAAATCCAAAGTCGAACCCAAAAAAAACAAAAAACAAAAAAGTTTAAGATCCAAAAGAAAACAATGCAAAGCAGAGAACGAAAGAGAAAGAGAGAGAGCTTATAATCTCAATTCTCAAACAAAATAGAAACAAAAGCTTAATGGTGGTGTCGAGGTCCGGGTCTGGGCCTGAAGGGGTGTAACCACCTGTTCCTGAAGCGGTCTAGAGGTGACAATCCTATCTTCGGCCTTGGAACATTGGGGTTGGCAGCAACGGGTTCGAGTTGTTCTCGCACCACGACTTCGAGCTTAAGCCCATCCTGACAGTGATCGGCGTTTGAGCTAATGAAATAGTGTACTCCCGGTTTTGTGAGTCTCACTAGATCGTGGCCCGTCTTGTGTACTTCTACGGGAGAAGTCGAGTCGCAAGTTATGAACTCAACTTCGCCGCTAATTTCGTAAACGTCGTTGAATTCTTTGCGATATTGGAAAAAGAGAGAGTCTCCCACAAAAAACTCTTTCTCTTTAGCCCAGTTGTAATAGTATTCGGTATTGTAAACGCCCCATCCTATGTAGTCGCCTACTTTATAGATCTTTCCTAAAGGAAGGATGTTTCTTGGTGGTGATGGAGGACGTGATGAAGGATCAAGGAGGACAAGAACTTCCAGCTTCTGTCCGGACGCGCATCGACCAGGGTTGGAGGTGATGAAGTAGTGATATCCTGGTTCCGTGAGAATGAGGACATCGTGTCCCGTGTTGTAGACGGCTTTAGGAGAAGAAGAGTCGCAATATTGGTATTCCAAAGCGCCAGAGACTTGAGTCACATCAACGTTCAAGGTGCGGTTGTATTCGAAGATAAGAGTATCTCCGACATGGAACTCTTTGCCTTTGGCCCAGTCGTTATAGGTGTCTTTCTTCTTGGCTGTCCATCCGTAAGCGTCTCCAACATTGTAGACCGTCCCGGAGCAACTACCTAACAGAACCGTGACCACAAACATGAAACAGAAGATCATCTTCTTGTTCATTGTTGTTGTCGACATTGTTGATATAAGATTATGAAATCTAAGCTAAACTCGAATGAATCAGAGAGCAAGAGATATTTGTTTGTGTTATTGTTGATAAATCTGTAAAGAGAGAGAGCTCTTGTTTATATAGTGCCTTTACGTTTCCTAATCCTTACTCTATTAGGATTTTATAATTTCCTTTTTCTTTAGATTCAACGAAAATTTAATTTTATCTCCTAATTGAAATACGTATTACTCTTTCCTTCTTGAAATATAATCGATTTCCCTTTTTTTCCGGGCAAAATATGAAGATAATCTACTTATTTTTCTAAACAAATACAAATAACACTATAATTTCTTTATCTTCGACCACAATTTCAAAGAATAATAATAACTAGGATTTGCAGTGCGGCGTATAACGTGTTGGGGCCTATGACATATTTGAAAACGTATATAACTCATGTGATGACTAACGAAAATTCATATAACATAGAGGTAAAATATAATTGACGGTTATCCATATATATATATATATATATATATATATTGTTGGACAGTAAAAAAAGATTATTATAGCAAGCCGATAACAAATATCCCCTATATATTAATTGAGAAGTAGTTTAAGAGCATTTTCATTGGGGGTGTCGTTAAAAATGTTCTAAACTAAAAAAATAATTAAACAAATAAATAACAACTTTTTATGGTGAAGTGTTCTTAAAATTCTCAAATAAGAGCACTTGGTGAGTGTTCCAAGAATTTTAAGAACAATTCACCATAAAAAATATTATTTATTTTTTTATTATTAATTTTTTTTGTTTAGAACATTTATAAGAACACCCTCAATGAAGATGCTCTAAGTGGATTATGCTTATTTGTCAATTTTTTAGAATTTCAACATTAAATTGTTATAATTTGATTGGTCAGAATTTTCTAATATTTTTTAACCAAAAAACTCTCATGACAAAGAAAATTTTGTAAAATATTTTAACAATAATAATGTTTCATCCTTTAAAGTTTAAATTATTAACTTAACTACAAAAATGTTTTCTCTCATTCCAAAAATGTGCATTAACAAATATCATCAAAACGAGAAACTCTAGATTATTCACCAAAGTAATTAATCTCTATGTATTTTCAAAAAGAAAATTTATTAACTTAATCACAATGATAGACTAATATATTTTTCTTATCTAAACCTAAAAACAAAATACTCAAATGATCTATCATCTAAAATAAGAAACGAAAACAAATTAAATTAGTGACAAAAATTCTTATCATATTTAAGTCAATTTTTATACTCATCAATTTGATAATATCCTAATAATTAATTTATATCATCTAAACAAAATATCAAAATATTTGAATTTTATTATTAGTAAGTAAAAATATGTTTTATTATTAAAAAGATAACATAATTTACATTTTATAAATATATTTTCTCTACACAAGGTGTGGGAAGTCATCTAGTTTAATATTAAAAAGATTTATAAACTAATTACATATCTTCATCATTTATATATTACTGAATAAGGTCATGAGTGATACACAGAAAATTAAATATAAAAATATCACTAAAACTGAGGTTCTAAAGTTGAAATTCACATAACTATAACCGTTAATTTAAAATGTAGATTAAAATCATTGTTAGTTATTGAAAAATTATGAATTACAACCAATATCAACCAAATTAATCTTAGATTTTTAATATCATGTGAAACAACATTCTTAATTAAATATTATAATTTTATCATGTTACATATATAACAACTAATATTGAATGTTTTAATAGAAGTAAAATATATAATATTCAACGTTTATATTTTTATTGAAATATACTTATTTATGTAATATAGAAACTTTTCTTACACGAAATTAAAAATTTTAAATACTTTACTCATGTCAGTAATTCGATCGATTAGTGACACATGTCAAAATCTCATGAGTTATAATTTGACGACGTGTCAAGTTCACATCGAACGCGTACAGCTTTATATAATAAAATTTCATAAAAAAAATTATACATTACAAAGAAAATAAAAACCATGCTTAGCGCGAATTCTTTTTAGTTTATTTAAAAAGGTAAAGGTATCTTATCAGTCTTTACGCTCGAGTATTTTACTTTAAACAAAAACTAAAATATATTGGTATTATAAATGTATCTTAAATATAATCTAATATTCAACCAAATAAAAATATTCACCTACCTACATATTGTAAAATGATTTAAAGTTTTTAAATCAAGTATTATTTTGTATATAATTTTAATGTTTACCATTTATAAAAAAAATTATGTACTATTATTTATCCAAAAAATAAAACATCTTCAATTTTTCGTAAATATATTTTCAATTTTCTATAAAAATATAAAACACATAAATATTAAAAAATATCATCTTTAAAATTTTTGTTAAACTATATATATATATATATATATATATATATATATACTTAATATAAAATTATAAACACCTTTTAAATTATTACCAAAAATAAAAGTAAAAAACATCTGCAAATTTAAAAAAGTTAAATCAAATATATATGCTTTACTGAATTAAATTATTTAAAAACAATTCTGCGCTTTAAAGCGTGGGTCTAAAAAATGGAAAACTTCGAAAAAAATTCAAACTACCTAAAAACCTGAAATATCCGAACTCGAACATAATCCATTTTGGGTATACTCGGGTTTTCCTTTAGTTTCTAAACCCGACTAGAACCTGAAATATATCTGAACCGAACCCAACCCGGATTTTAAAAATATTTGAACGAGTTAAGATTTATGCACCCAGAAACCCGAATCTGAATGGATCCGATTCGAACCCTGCCCAACCCGAAACCAGAAATATGTGTATTTTAAAAATAGATGTATTCATATTTAAAACCCATAGTATGTTTTGCAAAAAAATTATCAAATGACAAATAACGTATATAACATATAAATTTGACTGTTTTAATATCTAAGATCAATGCGAGCAATTGACATAACTTACAATCAATTACAAAACATGATTAGCTATAAATGGAATAAATAAAAATTAAAAAAAACATTCGCGTGATTGCACGGATCAAACTCTAGTACTAATTAATTGTTCGGTTTATCAAAGAACTAGTTACCTATATGTATGGTAAACCAGAAATTAGGTGGAAACAAATTTATATGTTACGCTAAACTTGTCCTCTTTTCTATAAATATTCTTTGAGCGGATGAAAAGAAGAAAAATATATTTTTCTCTCATGCTTTAAGGAATCTTATGGCTCTAAATTTAAACATTAAGGACTCGTATGTTCTCGCAGTTAAGACTCAATGAAATGGCCTCTCCTCGGCTTCCTCTCGATGATCCTCCTTCTCTGAATCTCCATGGATTTGATCCCCCAGCTCGGGATCTAGTTGTATCTTTCGCTTGGTCATGTACGAAAAGAAATCTCTGTTGCTGGTCAAAGCTCCCTCAAGATATCTTACAAATAGTTTTTGAACGCCTTGGGTTTGCGGATTTTCAACGAGCTAAATCTGTATGTTCATCATGGCAATCCGCTTCAACAAAATCTAAGCCAAATAATCAGGTCCCTTGGATGATTCTTCTACCCACAGATAAAAATTACTGCCTCTTGTTCAATAAAAAACAAAGTTTACAAAACTCAAGACATCGATAATGATTTTCGAAAGAGTTTTTGTGTGGCGACATATAGAAGTTGGCTTTTGATGCAACCACGTTTTGGAGACATGGAAGACAATCAATATAATTTATATATTTTAGATCTTTTAACCCGTGAGAGGATCAATCTGCCAACTTTCGAATCATGATATGGACTTGCCTCTTCAGTATTGTGGATAGAAGATAAAAACCAAAGATTACCTAATTATAGGAATGATTGATGATGCAAATGCGGTTTCTTTCAAGAAAGGAGATAACTCATGGAAACAAAATCCATGGTTGTCAGGCATCGAGGAGTGCTCTCACATGGTATATAAAGATCACAAGCTTTATTGTCTCAACCAAGTTAAGCTCAAGATTTTCGATTTTTCTATAGAAACTCTGCTTCAAATTTTTAAAATTAGCGTACGTGGATGTGTTGAAAGAGCAGTAGGTTGTTTCATAAGACTTCTTGGCACCATTCCAAGCGAACACGAATGGCCTCATTATAAGAATGATGTGGTTGTAACGGTAAGTGGAGATGTCTTAATTGTTACTAGCATACGTCGAAGTATGTCCAGAATTTGGAAACTTGAAATCTACAAGATGGATTCATCGAAGGAGAACGGGTGGGAGAAAATTGATTCTTTGGGAGATGAGACAATTTTTTTGGATTTGGGTATAACCGTGCTAGCCAAGGACATTGAAGGAATTAAGAGAAATTCAATCTATTTCAATGGTTTTGATTTTGAAGATCAATATAGAGAAAACGATATCTTCATATTCAATCTCGATACAAAGATTGTTGAACAACCACACCGGTTTATTTGTTCCTCCATTCCATGCTCTAATGTGCAATGATTCTTATCCAGTTTCAAATGAGAATGATTGATCCCATCTTCTTCTTCTTTTTGGTTGAAATTGATATAAGTTTTTAAGATTTATTGTTGCAACATTATGGTAATATTATTTTATGAAGAGTCTGGAAAGAATCTCATTTAGTTACACTTTTTGGTTTTTCTTCTTACAAAGGTTTTTGGGTCAAAATGCTAAATTTTATACCGACTACATCTAACTATTTAAAAGTTGTTAATTGTGGCTTTAGAAGAGTGCCACGTCAGCATTTCTATAAGATCTCAATATCAAGACACGTCAGCTCTCTCTACCATTTAAAAACCCTTCGCAATAATGTTCCATACACATAAAGGAGGCTCAATATCAATTGAAAAACACAAAGCCCAAGTTATTCGACATAACTTCTCCAGCAATAGCCACTACATCTTCCTCCGATGTAACCTAATCTAACATAAAACCCGGCGACTCCATGACTTCATTCATCGCCCGTTCATCTTCCTCCACTGTAACCTATTCATCTATCAAACCAGAGAGATCACATAAATTCCACGACTAATCTCTCCCCTAAACGTGTTAAATAACTTCACCGCATTCACTACCGCTACTCACAATTTCCCACTTCGCCTTCACGATGATGCGATGAAAAATCTCTTTTTAAGGAATAGGAATACAACTAGATTTGACCAAATCTCGGCCAAACCCTCAAACAAAATCATGAGTTTGATTGTATATGTTACTTATGAACTCGCGGTTCGGCATCAGTTTCGATATCTCCTCTCAGTTCGGCAAACATGGAGGTTCCATTGCCATGGGCCGCCGCAAACAAATTCTCGACGACGTCTCTCATCTCTAATCTATCTGAAATCTGGTGATTCCCTTCTCGATCTTGAATGAATAGGAAGTAGGTTTCGTTAGACTTATTGTTGAATCTCTCTCTCTGTCTATGCGTATGTGTCTCTCTAATCCAAATAATTGCTACTTTGCACTATACAACTGCTTATTTTCAAGGTACTTCATTAGTTTTAAAGTGAAAAATATGTATTGTAACACATGGGAACTTAGACTTCCAAAACTTTGAATCAGGCTGCAGTGTTATGTATTGCATTCTGGGAATCAAACCATACCATGAGTAGCGGGTTATACAAGCACATCCAGTGTTGTGGATTGCAAGGTACGATGATTCAATGTCCCTTTCCAATAATCTCCCATTGAAGAACGCAAAACCAGTTACATGTCTGTCGATTCACATTTAGCATAGATCAACTGCATTTTTGTATGATTACTGAAGTTCAATGCGTAGGTTTCGTAATATGGGTTTGTGGTGTTTTAGGTTCTGGAAATTAGTTATTTCGAGGCGAGGCCACCAAATGCGACTGCTCAACAACCTCTTGAAACTCATCTAGGTAATGAATCAGTCATTGATTATTTGTTTGTCTAAGTTTTCATTAGGACATCAATATTTGGTTTTTGGGGATCAAACACATGCTGTGTACGAGCATCTTCCAAGGCTAAACAGCTCATCATAGAGCACAATTTTCCACAGAAACTGACGAATCTGATAGTATCGAAGATTAAAATCACAGTTTAAGTTAATGGATTGGTTATTACAAATTATTTGATTGTGTCTTATAATATCATAGGGAGAAGTAATTGGAATGGGAGTTGTAGAAGATGGGTTAGGAGTAGAGAGTTTGAGATATCTACAAAGTAAAAAGATGGAATTGGGAGAGAAAGAGACACTTACGGTGGAAGCCGATAACTCATTGATGTTGATGTTAAGAGCACATGTTGAGCCATTTAGGTTTTTTTGTAGACGAGAGTAGTCCGTGGAAGGAGAAATCTGCAATTGTTAGATTGACTTGCCAAATGAAGAAATCAAAAAGGAATGTGGAAGAAGCGAAAGAGAGGTTATACTGCAGAGATGCGCGCAAAGGTTGATTTGTATGCTTTTGGTTTGGCTTATATCTGGCGAAATTTTATTGGGTATTTTTTGTTTTTTAATTTGATCATCGTGGTTACATGGTTTTCAGGAGCTAGACAGATTTGAATAAGCTGATCAAGAGGTTGATGAATGGATAGAAAGGGAAATGGCTAAGGACATGGCAAAAAAAAGTAATATCGCTTTGGACATCATAAAGCAGTGCGGGAAAATCTATTTTTTGCTCACTTTGGTAGCCGAAGGTATATATATGCATCTGTTTTCAGATTGACGCGATGAAGGCAATTGAGAAGATTAAGGAGAAACAAGAGCAAAGGAGATTAAACCAGAGGTGAGACATTTTAAGCCAGTTCAGATTTCAATTTTATATTGATGCTCTTTGACATTATTTGAGAACTAGATGTAGGTTTCACAGTGACTTTGTTAGCTTCATCTCTGCTATTTTACTTAAAACAGTCTCATGGTTTTTTTTTCAGCTTTAACTGGCTCTAATCGTTGAGGAAATGCAAGTGTTACATTCCGTAAGAATTGAAAACTGAAGAAGCAAAGTATTTCAAATTCCAAAGTATTACAATGTGATCTTATACCAGAGTGTGACTAAAGTAAATGGGTTTTATGGACAATATGAGGCATTTTTGGTTGCGGTGGAGTAAGAAGAAGACCAAGCTAAGTCCCTATCGAACACACAACAAAAAGAGTGCCAATTCCTCCGGTGAGGATGCTACTCTAACCACAAGTAACAATCAACAGAGACGGGGACAAAGAAAGCAACAATATAATAACTACATCGTATCTATGCAGTGTTACCAAATCTTGAGATTATTAGTTGGTGCATGTTTCTTAAATTGATTTCCTCATTTAATCAAAAAAAAAAAGAAAAAGAGTGATATCCTTCTAGGCTCACGTGGTTCAGTGGATCTACAAATTGTGCTACATGAAAAATATGTCATTTTTTCATGGGGTTACGGATTGACAATTTTATCATAAAGTTTTCTTCAAATTGTTAGTATAATGTTTTATAAGTTCACTAATTAAATTAGATAAGTATCAATTTGTTCCATTCTACTCCGTTATATTCGAAATAATTCGACTATCATATAATTTTTTATATTTATAAAACGTTACGTTTACTTTTAGTAATATTAATTTTAATATTTATTTAGTATAATTTATAATTTAAGATACTTCAAAATATCATTTTGGTTTTATATCACTTTTAGTTTTTATTTACAAACATTCCTAATATATATTCAATAGATTTTTTGAAAAAAATTGTTGAAACTTCTATTCTTTTGTCAATTAGGGTGCGAGCCGAAATGTGTTAAAATGAGTTTAACTCACCTTTGCTCACTAAGAACGTGAATACTTCATATCTCAACTCAACTACACACACGCATGCACGCACGAACACACACATATACACGAATTTTACATTTAAATATAAAAATCAAAATTTTCGACCAAAAATTTAGAAAATAAAAATAAACACAAAGATTTTGATAATAAAAAGGAAAAGAAAATTTTTATTATTGTCCTTGGACTAACTTGAGGCTCACTAATATATCCTATAAATATATATTATTTTAAATTATCGAAAGATTTTTTTATTGTAGGTTATTTCTGGTCTCGGTTGATGGTGACATACTAGGGAAAAAAATTAGTTGATGTTTTAGAGGAAAAATTGTATCTAATTAGTTGATATTTTCAACTTTAAATGTAAAATTAATTAGCTTTTTAATGATTTTGATTGTTGATATTCTGCATAATGTGTTGCGATTGAGATTAAAAGATAATAAATAGTGTTTTGGTATAGAAAAAATAGAAAATTATATGATTTTTTAATTTATGTATAAAAGGTTCAAACATCAACTATTTTGATACAAAGAGAGTAAAAATTGCGGTTTTAGATGCGACTACAAAATGTTTCCCACTTTTTCACTGCAAAGATGTCTGCCTCTCTTAAACCAAATGCTACAAGTTTAGGATTTGAAAGTGACTCCTTCTCTTCTAAACAATTTTCTAACATTCAATATTTTATTTTATGTTCGATACTATGATTCTCTTATTTGTAATTTATATCCCACTTTTCCCGAATTATTAGCATTGACACAGATCTTCACTTTTTCATAACGTGCTGCTGCTTTTTTAACATTAAAACAATTTAACACAAAATTCGTGTAGCGCGAAATAGTCCTTAGAAAAACTAACATAGCACATTCGAAGATAATAGTTATAGAAAAAAACCGCGCGTAGCGCGGTCATCCCCTAGTAGTTAGTAATAGCGGAAAGAAAAGAAAAAAAACTACGACAACATCTACCAAGAAAAGAAAAATACAACAACAAATCAAATATGCCATCAATGCAAACTAACACCAATACAACTAAAGGAGCAAAAGGAGGCAGTTTGTCTAGCTCAAAATAAGCCGGTCCATACGAAAAAGACCACAAATATACCGTATGAGTCCAAACTCGAGAGAAATCGGTCATGCTCAAAGGTCGGCTCCAAGTAATCTGTCCCAAACTTGTACTTCCCTGCAAAAGAAGACTAACTCGAATATTGTTAGAGATTTGACCAGTGCAAAACAAGCAGGAATAGAGATCAAACTGATATGGCATGGTGTCTTTCGGAAGACAAAACTGGAGATTCCTGTCTCCAACTCTGAGAACCACGGTCAACCCACAACCAATCAAGAAAGACTTTTGCCGACTCATGGTATCACAATCCTACTCCAAGCATTTCACCACCCTGCATCAAATGAAAAATCTCTCCAGGTTGAAGCATCACTGCTCTTATTTGGATCAGAGTTATCGTCAACATATTGCCATACCATCAAACATACTCAAGTGAGGGGTGAAATTCGAAGCTTTCGGAAGGCTAGACAATCTTTTAAGAAATTTTTTAAGTATGCATTTGATTTTGTTGCGTTTGAGCTTGCAAAACTTTCTCAGTATCAATACACTCGAGCAAAAAAGAGATTCAGCACCAACATTATTCAATAGCTTTTTATCAAAAAAATAATAATCAATAGACTACAATTTTGAATAAAGTCAGATTGTGGTCAATAAAAATGAAAGGTAGACAAACAATTTCAACGTCAATGTTAGGTTTCACAATTTGCTTCTGTAAAAAACAAACTACTGGATATTGTATTAGTTATGATCAAATGTTTTGCAATCATAGTCTATAATGGATGGTGTTGTTTGACGGTTAAAAATGAATTTTAGTTTTTAGTTGTTTAATCAATTGAAAGTCCAAAATAAGTATTGATAATTGTGTTGGAATATGTTTTTAATATTCTAAACTATTGAGTATTCAATTTTGAAACTGTTAATCATCTTTCAAGTAAATAGATTGGAGTAATAATTAAGTCACTTCATTAGCAGAGATTTTATATTTTAAGTTCATGTACATGAAAAAAATTGTTTCTCTTTTTATAATGTTTGGTTGTATGTGATTTTTATATACACGCAGAAATAGTATTGTCGTTTGTAAATAGTATTAAGTCGTACTGTATATACTGTTTTGAAAAGTATTTATACTTAATGCTTTATTTGAAATACGTACTACTTTTGCATTTTCAGTTTATTATATGGTTTAGGAATTGTGTAATTAGTTGAATTTTGAAATTAATTTTCTAATATAGTAGTCAATTTCAGTTTCTTTTATTGATGTTTGCTTATATGAAACTTGATTATATTTGAAAAAGCAGTCGTATTATTTGGAATAGTATCAATTTACTATATGTCGTAGTATGTCTACTATGTTTAAATTTTTCTTCTTTTTTATCAAATTTATTGAAACATTAGAAAAGTAAGAGATACAAAGCTGGCATTCGTACGACTACGAACTCAGAGCCAAGAGCCGGCGAACGAAATACAACCACAGAGCCACAAACCGACAGTCTAAAGGATACAATTCCAGAATCAAAAGGATGAACCTAAAAACAGAAAATACAAACCAGAAAAAATACAACTAAACAAAGCCAAACACAAAAATTATGAACTTCATAGATATTAAGCTCCTTGCATTAATAAGCCTAAGAATTAGAGGTTTGTCGATGTCTCATTATATTGCTCCCAATCTACTGAAGCCGTGAGAACACAAACCACTTAATTCACTCGGAAACCGCTACGATCCATGATTGAATTTCGGAATCCGCCTGCGGGAGCTAAGTACTAAACAAGACCTGGATCAGAAACTAAACACCATAACCAACAATAAAATAAGTACCACTGAACAAATCGTAGCAATCCTAAATTACCACTACTAGATTAGTAAAACAACAAGTATCTCGGTAAAACAAAAGCATCCACTCATATAAGCAAAACCTGAAGGTTGAAGATTGAGAAGATGTAAAAAGGAAAGTCGGGGCTTGCAAATAAAGGAGGAAGGGAAAGTTCTCAACTAGCTGAAGTTAAGGCCGGAAACGATCTGAAAACTCACTGATATATAACCTTCAAGCACCATCAACGAGAGCCTTACACTTAAATCCTGGAGAATCCAACTAGGCTTTCCTATGAGGCTTCGGTACAACCAAGATGAGACTGCTCCATTCACCGGGTCCCAATCTCCCCACTTCGTTTCACACCCGGACACAATCCGACAACAAGACTGAGACACTAGATTTACGAAAGGGGATACATGGCGAGCCAAGAGCTTCCTCCTCACCGATGAATATCGAAAACCTAAAGTAAAATTGATTGTCGACATCTACCACCAAATCCCTAAGACTCGTCCCATCCCAGAGGCTTCTCTTCACCCGACTCACCATCATATTAGATCTTAGATGATGAATAAGCTACCGAATAGGACATATCTGAATCAGATCTACTTTCATCGAGATCCAAGACGTCAAGCATCTCACCGGGGGAAGGAGAAACCAAAGAGAAGAGCAAAGAAGAAAACATGATTTAAGAATGAAGAAAGGCCTCCGACGCCGGGATGGTTCAGATGCAATCGGTTTCACGATTTTATCAATTGCCAAAAATTAATGAAAATTCTATCAATTCGACAGACACAATCTGGAAAATGAGATATTGAATAGTTTTAATGATTAAACTACACAACCTTTTTGATGAAGCAGCTCTGATATCACTTGATGTGATCCTACGGGAGGATCAAACTCCTAGACTATCACTTCGTCATTGTTGCTTAAGAGATGATGCAAAATACTTTGATAGTGAAATGGCGTGAAGGATGATGAGGATCCAAAGATGAATGGATTGCGGGAATGAACGAGAATCGAAAGGTGGAAGTAAAGTGAAACTTCCGAGAGTTATGGAGATACTCTTGGACTTTCACACTCGAATTAGAGACGACATACGACTCAAAAATGAGATGATAGATTAAATGATGCCACAAAAGGATGCGGAAAAGCGTTTTTATAAGTCGTAAAAGATCAAAATTCGACAAAAGAAAATAGACCAGTGATGTATACTTGAAAGAGGTGTTAGATATAAAAAAAATAGATGAAGTTTACAAATGAGGGAGTCTCTCTTATACAACCATTGAAGAAGGCTAAGAGACACCCTGAACAATATTTACAATACATTAAATAAAGAAGACTAAATTAAAAGAGAGAAGACTTCAACTTTCGAGACAAGGACCACACCAATTCTAATGAGAATGGGCGGCCGCTCCTTCAACTTCTTGTCTCTTTATCTTCGTGGGCCTGTTGTCATTAATAGGCTCGAGAAAAAGTCTCGGTACTTGCCTCATTAAAAACCTTACTAGGAAAATCCGGTGGAACAAAACCGAGTGAAGGGAAAAAAAGTGTAAGACCCAACACCTCCATTTGTGTTGGCTTTCGGAGGCTTGAATCAAAATCAATGTAATCAGATAAGCACTTGCTAAGCGGCCCGGATCCTTTCGGATATTAGCTTGGACGGTAAGGTTGAACCGTTGAGTCTTTGATCGAGTCATGAGACCTGATATATCGCCCAATATTAAATCATATAAGTGTGGTTTAGTATGGTTTCTACATTAATCATACTTATGTGAGTTTAATAAAATAAATGAAGTCAAAGATATAAGGAGAAAGAGGAATGAGTCGTTGGTATGGTCCTCTAATACCAAAAGAGGAAACATCACATGACTTACTTATGGAGAGACAAGAAGGAGATGTCCCTTTCTATGCATATATGGTCGTTGACAAGGAGACAAAAGAAGGACACTTACACATTAAATTCCTAGTACTTGTTTTTGTTCTCATATGATATGGCATCTTGTGTATTTCAAACGTATGGTTCTCTTTATAAGAACCATCACTTGTATTGTAAAACTTATCAAGGAATATACTAAACTTTGTTCTCTCTCTCTCTAGTTCGATTAATTCTTCCTCTCTCTTTCTCTTACAATTCAAACATGTTCTTCATATTTCTCTCTTAAATCTCTTACAATTCTAACATGGTATCAGAGCTTGGAGCTCAAATTCTCTAAATCTTCTTCTTATTCTATACATATTTTCCGCAAATCTCTCATTCTTAATTTTTATACTAAAATCTTCTCATTTCTCTTCTTAAAACTCTCGGATTTTTTGAGCTAGAAAAAGTCATGGACAACTCAAAGATTCTTGTCATTCCAGTAACACTAAAAGGAGAAAATTATCTCCTATGGTCAAGGCTTACAAAATCAGCCTTGTGTGGCCAAGGCTTGTGGAAGCATGTAGAAGAAAAAGAAGCTCCCAAGACCAAGAGCCAAGATGAAGAAGGCAAGGAAATAATCCTTGTTAATGAAGAAAAATGGTTCCAAGAGGATCAAAAGGTGCTGTCCATTCTCAAAAATTCTCTTGAAGCATCCATCTTAGAAGCATATTCTTATTGTGAAACCTCCAAGGAGCTATGGGACACACTCAAGAAAGTCTATGGCAATCTCTCTAACATTTGCCGAGTGTTTGAGGTAAAAAGAGACATTAATGAGCTAAGCCAAGAGAACATGGAGTTCAAACAACATTTTGGAAGATTTACATCTTTATGGGCTGAATTGGAGATGTTAAGACCAAGTACAACCGATCCTATCATTCTCAATGAAAGAAGAGAGCAAGACAAGGTGTTTGGTCTCCTCTTGACTTTGAGTCCCATCTACAATGACCTCATCAAGCACATCCTAAGAGCCGAAAGACTTCCCTCCATTGAGGATGTATGTGCGCAAATCCAAAAAGAACAAGGTGCTCTTGGACATTTTTGAGGAAAAGAGGAGCTTTTCATGGCTAACAAAGGATATTACAAACGTGATGAGNAGGGACATACAAAGGAAGGTTGCTGGATTTTACATCCCCATCTAAAGCCAAAGTTCACCGGATTCAAGCCCAAGAGAGCACATGCGGCGGTGAAGGCTAATGAAGAGCCTACTAGCTCTTCTTCTCACGGCAAAGAGGTGCAGTTTAAGGCTCTAGCAGCCTCTATGATGAGTGCGCAATCTGAAATGGTGAAGAAATCGGACCTCAATGCACTCATTCAAGCCTTA
>OVAN01005268.1:0-23857 GCA_900406275.1 Anastatica hierochuntica | reverse complement strand
TTTAATTTATAGAATATTTTAAAGCATATTCTTTTTTTACTAACGTCTAATTATTCTATAAATAATCTCATAGTTCTCCCATAGTGTACATCACATTCCATGTTTGATTTCTCACTTCTCTTTTCACTATGGTTTCTCCTAAAGGTTTTTCCTTACTAAAAGATTTAAAACCATTCAAATCAGGTTGGCGAATACAAGTTAAGCCAGTTCATTCTTGGATGCAAAAATCCAAGTTTGATGAAGAATATCTAGAAGTTATTCTAGCCGATAAGACTGTGAGAAACATAGATACATATGTATTTTAAATCATATTTTGTTTATTTCGTAATTATTAATATAATTCATAATATAAATTTCATAAATAAAAAATGAAAAAATATTCGCACGAACGTGCGGGTGAAAATCTAGTCAATACTATTAAAACAGAAGCACAACAACATTTGTTTACGTGTGATCCCTTTTAAAATTATATCTTAAAAAAACATATGCTGATTGATTGATGGTATTCTTTTTATGATAACGAATTAATATTCCCGTAAATCTTTCTATAGATAAAAAAATCTAATTCAAATTCTATTTTTGAATAATAACAGATTTAAACAAAGATAACGAATTCATTTAAATATTATTGTCTAACAACATATATCCTATATCCTATTTTTGAAGTTCCGAAATGAACTCCCTAACATCTTTTTATAGTAACGATTGAACTAACATAATAAATTACTTTTATGAAAAAAGTATTGGTTGATTTATTATATTTTTTATGATAATTGAATTATAATCTAGATATATTCATTACGAGTTTAAGCTCAAAAACATGATATTGTACTAAAAATATACAGTAATATAGATATATGAATAATTAAAAGGATTCATACCAAACGTGCAAGGCTTCTCATTTATTGCATTACAAATTTTTTAAAGCACGAGTCAAAAAATTATTATTTTTATATTAAAAATAGTTAGAAATTTGACAACGATAATATAAATGAATTGACTTTATAATTCTTGTATCATTGCTTAGCATATGATATAAATATATGGTACGAAAAACTCATTTTTATTTTTAAATCGAATCGGCAATTCATGTCGTTAATACATATCAATAATAAAACTGTTTGTTCTTTATTATAGTTTATTTATAATTAAAACTAATATCATCTTTAACTTTATTTTGTAGTCTACATTACACAAAAGAAAAATTAATCTCGCGCTTTGAAATCGCGGGTCAAAATCTAGTATACTATTAAATAGAAGTACCTTTAAAATTAACATTTAGTTCATGTGTAATTTATATAATTTGCCATTCCATTTAGATTATGATATTTAATATATTAGCATATTCTATTATTGGTTAAGAAAATATAGTATTTAATTTTTAAAAATCATCATTTTTCACCTAAATTTAAAATTTATTTAATTTTTAAATTTGAGATTAAAAAATATTTTTTTCAAATATAATATTAATATTTTCAAAATAAAATTGTACAAAAATATAAAAAAATTATAAAATGATAAAATTTAAAATCACCTATAAAATTTATGAAAAGTAATTTATATAAACTATAAAAATATAAGTTTAGTCATATAATGTTTCTAAAAAAAACTATAACTTATAACTTTCTAAATAAATAAAAATTGAAATGTTCCTAAGAAAAACTAAAAAAATTTGGTAAATTAGTATAAAAAAGTATATCAACGGGTTTTGTTTCACGGTTTCAGGTATTATGTATTATCAAAACCAAAGCCGAACTCGTATAGGTATCCGAAAAACTCGAAAGTTCCACAGATAAACTCGAACATGAAATTCAAAATAACCTGAAAATATAAAAATTCTGAATTTGAATCCGAACATAAAAATCGAAATAACCGAAATTTGAAAAGGCCGAGAAAGCACGAAAAACTCGGAAAAACCCAGAACAAAACCCAAAAGATCCAAAAGTATCTGAAATTGAACCCGAAATCCCTAGAAAACTCGAACTAAAATTGAAATAATTTCGAGTATATTCCAATTTTTCTTAAGTTATTAAATCGATCCGAACTCGAATATACCTAAATCAAACCTGTCATGAATCATAAAATAAATATATAAAATTTATAAATACCCGCACGGTCGTGTTGGTCAAACTCTAGTATATATTTAATATATGAGTTAAGAACCAAACAAACTTCACTCTATCACTCCTCAAAGCTTGATAAACAGTTGCACGAATTCTTTCCATAATAGAACAATAAGCAACTATCTCGTTGAAGGGTCCATCTCATTCTCTTGACGACGTTCTTGATGATGAAACATCTTTCATTCTCGTTTGAGACATAGACATTCTCCATGCCCCATTAGAGAGTGATCGGAATGACAACCGGTGGAATAATCAATGAGTGGAACAAATGTTAACACATAGTTTAACGAGAGCACATACAGATTCGTGCTTTTTCTCAAAGCTTGAAAATTGCAATTTAGTCCATCAAATTCTCGAAAATTACAATGAATAGTTTTACAACTATCTACATTGTTGTCAAACTCATTTTTTTAGTCAATATAACTAAAAATACCTACCATGTGTATACCTTGTTTTAAAGTTTTTCCATCGAATTCAAATTCAAATTCATTGAAATCTTGAAAGATACTCTTTTTTCATTTCTTTGACTTTCTTATATGCTTTTTTTTTTTTGGGTTAACCGAAGCTAAATAAAAATATGGTTTGAAAGCCATAAATTTTTAAAAAGTTAGTTGAAAAAGCTCATTATTAGGCTAATGAGAGACCTAATAAATATTAAAAATAATTTAACAGTTGAAGCTTAAACTATAGAATGCAACTAAAATGGTTGATGATGGTCTCCTACTCTCCACGTCTTTCTGTATATAGTCTAGACGAATAATTTTTTTTTTTTTTTTGACATAAGAGGTTATTCTATTACACAAGTTTAAGGTGGTGTGGCAAGCCACAATGAAATAGAACAACCACCAAAAGAAAACAAAACGGAAAACTGTGTAGCAAGACGAGCCAAAAGATTTGCCCTGGACTTTGAGCTCCGCGGAACATACAAAATCTTGAACTGTGGAAAAGCAAGCTTTACCCTCTCGAAGTCTTGTAGCTCTGTCGTGAACTCTGGCCAATCATCTGGAGAAGAGACCATCCTAATGACGTCCTGATCATCCATGCCAAATCTCTGTACTTCCGAATGGGAAACCACGCTTTGCATCGCCCAAATCAGAGCTTCAAGTTCTGAATGAAGACGCACTAGTCTTCGCACCTGATCACGAGATCCCATCCATGTGCTAACACCATTCGAATCAACCAAAGACCAGCCAAGTCCACTGTGAATATCTGATAACTTCCATGTACTAAGCAGATGTCTTTCAAACATATGGCTTGTGTCTGTTCACTCTAAATGTCCAGTAACCGCTAGCGGTCATCTTCATTAGCTGCTATTCATGCCCGCCATTCAGAAGTAGCGTGAATAAATTATCTTATTTATTAACACCTTATATACCAATTCATGACTATTCAATGGTCAAATGACCACATTACATATTGAATATGTTTAATTATCCGGGTTCTTTATCATATTTTTTATTACTTCGTCGTCTCTTCAAGACATGTCACACTACGTTTGTCTACATTTTCCCGATGTCATACGTTGTTTTTTTGGGTCAACAAAGCACATCTATATTAATAAAATAAACCTACAAACCAACACAATATAGAAGTGCTTAAACAAAAAACTTGATTTATGTTACGAATTAATTTTAAAATTATAAGCAAGAAAATCAAATCTTAACATAGGCGTGTCATGAGGAGAGAAGTCCATGTTTTACTACGTTTTATTTTTAGTTATTATTTAAAAAAGGAGCTTTAATTTGAATTTCAGTTATGTGTTACTCTTTAAATTATGACTAAACAAATGTGAGTAAGCATCGCACGTGCAAAGAAACATGACTAAGAAAGAGACAACAACATGTCGATTGTAACACTCTTGGTTCCTCTGTTACTTCCGCAATAAGAACAAGATTTTGTCGACCTAAAAAAGGTGTGTAAAAACGTTTATTTGGTCAGTGTGTCAAAAACATCCAAATAACATGAAATTGTGACAGAGCTATTTCTTGAGGGAAATATATACATTTGTATATTTCTAAGTAGAAAGAGCCTCCAAAACAACTATTAAAGTTAGTTTGAATATTCAAGTTATGTCAAAGAATTAAAAAAATCATTAAAGTCAAAGTGTTGACAAGGCCAACGACTAGTTCTGAGGAAGAATGTTTCGACTAGTACAAAAAAATATGTCTCTGGATGAGATAGAGGGTTTAAAAAGATAAGTTTCAACTTATAAGCCACATAGTCTCTCTCTCCCTCTCTCCCTCCCTCCCTCCCTCCCTCGCCCTATGCAATTCTCAGGATAGTACAATCAAAATATGCTTCAGAAGAGACAAAAAGAAGCTGCTTGCAAAGAGTCGGTTTGCTTTGTTGATAATGAGACAAGTTAACCAAGGATTAACTTAAGGCAAAGGTTAGGTTAATTGGTGTCTTTGTTAGTATATAAACAGAGTATACATGTCTAAGAAAGTATGCAAAATACAAGAAGAAAAGAGGTGAAACAGAGAGCTCAAGAGTGCTATAGAAAGTGCGAAAAAAACTAAGGGTGCTGAAGCACTAAGGCCATCATTATCCCACAATCCCCCCTTCTCCTTTGGGTTTCTTGTTTTTTTTTTGATTTTTTATTCTGATTTTAAAAAAATAAAACAGAACCAATCGCGGGCCGCCACGTGTCAGTGGGGCCCGCGCACAGTTGAAAAAATCCACAGAAGCCATTGCTTATTTTGGCCTTCCAAGAAGCGTTGCTTCTCTCCAGGTATGGGGCCCATGTTTTTTTATATTAAAAAATTGATAAGCAACTCCCAGAAACCATGTGATAAAGATGCTCTAAGGCACTAGAGTGCAAAGTTATATGTACAAGGAGTGATTTTAAGAACATAAAGAGAAGAGAGGTCGAGAGAGGAAACAAAGAGTTATAAGAGAGCTTTGTATTAATGAGAGATGTTGAGAAACAAAGTTGTACACTTCTCTTGATTATAATGGATTGGTGGAAGTATCCACCCCCTGAGATGTAGCCATTCACAATGGATAATAAACTCAGGATAAACAAATTTGTGTGCTTCCTTTTTTCTATTTTATGCTATGCATCATCTCTCCAACATTCTATGCATCAGTTTCATCATTCTTCTGTTCCATGTTTTGCTTCAGAGCTTTACGCATTCTTCAAGATAGCTATTAAGCTAAATAGTATCGTGGTAGTTGAGAAATGCTAAAACTTGATGTCTTTGAAAGGGGTAAACCTTCACAACAACATTTCTAAATCACAAGTTTTTTTAATCTATCCAAATCTTTTACAACATTGAAATAAAAATGAGACCTGAAAATGTGTGAATAACAAATTCCTTCATCTCCCTGGAAACAAAATCATATCTGTGTGGAAAGTTTGAATTTTGATTTCAGCCTAAGAGCATGTCCAATGAGGTATTTTAAGAGTTTCTTAGCACTAGTTCTTAGGCAAAATAATAATTAAAAATTAGTGAGTCAATCAAATAGCTAAGGACCGATCCTTAAGTCCCTTAGCTAAGGACGGTCCTTAGCTAGTATCTTAGCTTTTTCCTTTTTTTTTTGNGTTTCGATTCCGTTTCAGATCTTTTTTTTTTGTTTTTCAGTTTTTGGAACCGTTACATATTCATTTACGATTTTTGAAGTTTCGGATCCGTTTTAGATCTGTTCAAAATATCCCGATCCAAACCCAAAATACCCGAAAATATCTGTTTCAGTTCCATTTCAGATCTGTTTTTTTTTTGTTTTTCAGTTTTTGGATATGATACGGATCTGTTTACGATTTTTGGAGTTTCGGATCCGTTTCGGATCTATTTAAAATATCCCGAAAATGAAGATTTGTGATTATTTTATCTTTATATGTAATATATCAATAAATAAAAATTTATAATTTAAATGTTTAAAATTAATTTTTTTTCCTAAAGACTCCAATTTAGGGTTCATCATTGGACAATTCATTTTTTATAGAATCCTTAACTTTAAAAAAATTAAATAAATTGCTAAGGATCCAACCATAAATCCACCATGATACATGTTCTAAGCATTTTACCTAATAGTCCGGTTACATTCTTCTTCAAGCCTGATCGGAAAACCAATGGATTATAAAAAAAAATTCCTTTGAAAAAGGAGGAAAATCTCACTCACACCGTCACAAGTACACGTAAATTAACTCCTTTTCTTCTTTTTTTTTAAAAAAAGTATTTTCTATAACTTTAACAGAGAATGTTGGTTTTCACACAAAGAATATCTATGTTTCTTTGTATTTTATAAATCAATATATCTTTCAGAATAGTAGTCTTTTTTTCTTCTTCGATTCCATACATTTATTTTTTGATAAGATCGAATCCATGTTCCCGAAAAGAAACAGTTAAATAAAATATGTACATGCATGCATTTTTCCTCTTTTTAATTTTCCCTTTTTGTCATTCTGGATCTTTATTAGAGCGTTCATATTTATTTTAAATCCTTCTATAACAGCTTTTATTAATCTTTATTGATAAATCCATTTCTAAACTTGTTCAGATTCACACGTACGCATTTTCTACAATAAGCAACTTAAAAAAAAATTCCTTTTTCACGCGTCTCTACAGTTTCAAACAAGTATACTCATATAAATGAGTGCATGATTTTTATGTGTCTCTAAAACTATAATAGCTAAAATAAATTAAAATAATTTCTAAAAAAAGATTATGCAAAACTTCAAAGTGACGTTAATGATATTTTTCTTATTGTTCACACGGACAAATATGCTCCTATAAAACCTTCAAAATTTGCTCTCACCCCAAAACCCTAATCTATATATCTTTCATTTTTCTCCAAACATCTTCCTTCTTCCTCTTGTTTGTTTCTCATGTTTAACCTATAAAATAAAACCGTAAAGTCTAAATTAACAAAATATAAATAGAGGTGAGCTTTTAAAGATCTTTTTGCAAAGATGGCGAATCCGCGGAATAATGGAAAGAGACCCTTTAGATCCGATGAATCGGATGAGAAGAAAGAAGCCGGCGACGACGATGAAAACATATTTCCTTTCTTCTCGGAAAGATCCCAATACGACATGCGTGTAATGGTCTCAGCCTTGTCTCAAGTCATTGGAAACCAAAGTAGCTCTAATGATAATAACCAACATAATCCTGTTGTGTATAATCAACAAGATCCTATACAACCGGTTCCTCCTACTCAAGATCAAGGTATATTAGTTATATATATAAACACAAACATAGTTGAAACCAAATACAATGATGTTACATAGCATATGATTTCTTGAAAACAAAAATAATGCAAGAATATATATATATAAACAAATGAGAAATATACAAAACTATATATATGAATGTTTTCACTTGTTTATTGTATGAAGGAAACTTGAGGAAGAGACACTATAGAGGGGTAAGGCAAAGACCATGGGGGAAATGGGCAGCCGAAATTCGGGATCCACAAAAGGCAGCACGCGTGTGGCTTGGAACATTTGAGACAGCTGAAGCTGCAGCTTTAGCTTATGATGAAGCAGCTCTTAAGTTTAAAGGAAGCAAAGCCAAACTAAATTTCCCTGAGAGGGCTCAACTAGCAAGTAACACTAGTAATATTAGTGGGATGCCAAACTACTACTATGGAAATAATCAAATGTACTACTCAAATCCGCAAACCAATCAACAAAACATACCTTATTATAACCAATACTACTATAATCAGCATCAAGGAGGAAATAGTAATGATGCATTCGCCGGTGGGCAAATGGGAGGCTCAATGTATCCTCATCATCAGACATTATCTACTACAACTTCTTCATCTTCTGGTGGATCTTCAAGACAACAAGAAGAACAAGATTACGCTAGATTTTTGCATTTTGGGGATTATTCTCCTAATTCAGGGTTTTGAGATCCTCACAAAAGTAATAATTAAGGGATTATGTGTCACTTGTATGAGGATACATATCATATGTTTCTTGAGTGTTTTTTGTATTTTTATTATGTGTGTGTTTGTTTTTGATCACTTTGTTTTTTTCTTCTTTCAAGAGTTTTCATGGGGTTCGTTGTTGAAATTAAACCCTTGTATTTGGATTACCAAGTCTTTTTTTTTGCATTAAGAATTTAACTATATATATATATATATACACAAACATGAATAGGCTCAACTAACAAACACATACAAATTATTTACTGGTTTTGAGTCTCCGTACATGCATTATTTTAATGGATATATCATACCGCATGTATAATGTAGCTTATAAAAATATGTAAAATCAATCATATAAATTAGATCTTAGGTTTACACGAACACAATACATGTGATCACGTATATATAGATCCTTAAATATACACATTGCATAAGTGTTTAAATTTTTTGATTTCATTGGATGTGCAGATATAGACAAACCAAAACTTTATTGAATGCAATATGTATCTTACAAGATATGGGGATTTAAATCAGATAAACGTACATTATCTGTAAATTAAATATAAATTTTTTGTTCCTATATATAAAATTATCAAATAGAATATTTTTTGTCAACTGATTTTGAGTTAAAACTCCATAAATGAAAGATGACTCATAGATGGAGTTTACACAAATTCGGTTCCTATTCTACAGGAGTGCTCTTTTAAGTTGTTTTGAATGGAAAAACTCCTACGTTTAAAATTTGTATAAGTCAGGTCATAAGAAAGAAGTTCCTTTACCATTTAGAGCTATATATTCTTTTCAGTTTAAATGATGTTTTAAGGGTATTTCTTCATTCAGTTTTAGTAGTGTTTTTAAATTTTTATGCCAAAATTCAGTAGTTATGACTGTTTGTATTCTGCAGTGATTTTTATTGGTTAAATTAGTTGTAGTTAATGTTAATTTTATTAAAAAAACGAAATAATTAAATACAAATTAGTTGTTCTTTTATCAATGTGTAAAAACCTTATACATCACTTATTCTTAAACAATAAGTAAGAATAATAGAATGTTTCATTAGATTTAAGGTTAAGTTGATTTAGAGAGATTAATATAGTATTTCCATTGGAATCAGGGACGTTTAAAAAGTACAAATATTTGGTTTTTCTATTAAAAACAAGTGCAATGAAACTTTTGGTTTTACTACAGAGGAAGTAACATGTATGAAAACATGACCAAAACAGATTCTCTTAAGTGTTTGTTCAACTACTTGACTTTTTTTTTGTCAATCCAAACATATTGACTTCTTTTGACCCATGAATTTATTCCCTTTATACTAATTTAAATTTGTGTTTTTGTTTCTGTTAATACTAACATACACGTTATTTACGGTTTAAAATTATGTGCATGGAGATCCAGAATTTTTTTTTTTATGATAACCTAGGTATCTTAACGCTCTCCGACAGGATAGGAGTCCACGTGTTAGACAGAGCCGGTCCGAAACATAGGCAAAGGAACCGACCGCTTAGGACATCATCATTTTAGCGACAATTTTTAAATGTATGTAAGGCACTAAAAAAATTACATGAATAACAAGTGCACACATTTTTATTTGTGCGTAGGGCATTATGAAAAATTTGAAAATGTTAGACCGGCACTGGTGTTAGATTATCGGTTACTCGACAGGGCAAAGGTCCACGTGTTAGACTATCGGAGCGCTTAGACTAGCCATGTGGACGGCCAAACGACTCTCCATGTGTCGGTTCCTGGACGATGCAGCCCGTATGTAAATTTCGCAGTAGCTAAAGCTCGATTCCAAAAGCGGACATTCCAGAAATAACTAAATTTTTGTACTGTTATTAACAGTTTTAGAGAGTTAGATTCAATGTACATGTTTTACAAATGAAGAAAAATCATTTCGGTTTTGAAATTTAGTGACTCGTTTTTCTTATCATCATATCAATAGAAATGATGGTTACCATAATAATGAAAATTTCGTTATTATTAAACACTTACCGACCAACGCGTTATCTCCTCTTTTTTTTGTCTTCTTATACTTACATCTACTCCTATATTTCAATAATTTATTGTTGTTGTTTTTTTTGTTAAATAATAATTTATTAGTGTTCATATTTTTCATGCGCATAATATCATTATCGTTAATGGTTAGTGCTTAAAACTTAATGGTATGTGAATCTCAACCGCCGACCAAAATTTGTACTTCATAAGACATTCGTGGAACTAATTAGTAGTATTGTTTTTTACTTTTATCCACAAAATATTTTCCACGCGTGGATAAAACTCTTGTACGTTCAGAATCAGTCGAATAAATAAGTAAAACAAGTAATTTAAATAAAATTTAGTAATTTTTTAATCAGTGTGTAAAATTTTTAAAATTATTTAAAATAAAATAAAAGGAGTAATTATTAGCCTAAAAATTATGTTACGGGAGCAACTAGCTTGGCATATGAACTCTGATGACCTTTTTCGAAAGGGTTTAAATAAAAAGCAATTTCTGTCGGCAAAACAGTGACCAATAAATCGATACGGCTACAACTTTTTCTTTAAAAAAAATGAAACTAGACAAATACACCCAAATTGATAAATTTGATGAACGCAAGAACACAAAAGGTGTTTAAGAAAAATTATAATAGATTCTCGTAAAAATAATTGTACAAGTTACATTAGCTTATATAAACAAACTACTAAATCTAATTTTTTTAATCTGGGATAAACATAAATATAAATAATATATTTTCAGATAATGGTAAATTTTCTATTATACAATATTAACATATTCCCTAAATATTTTCATATCTTGATATTCTTCTTGGCCGATCTCACGATCTTTCAATACTCTCCCGCAAACTCATACGTGGAAACACATATGAGATTTGACTTAACTTAAAATGGGTCTTCATTTCGGATAATCGGCGTTGTACCCGGCCGTCGGATGATCATGACGTTTATACCTCGTCAAATTCAAATCGACTGCAACATCCAGCCGTCGAAACACTAACAACGTTTATAATCGATTGTAAAATTAATAGCGACGTTTATATCCGGTCGAACGGTCAATTCAGTAAAAAATACACATCGCGTATTTGTGTATCTCTATAATTTTCATCGTCATCTTTGGATTTCCGTATATATCTATCGGATCAAAATGTTGGATCAATATTGTATTCGGTCGATCCATAAACACTGAATCAGAACGAGTTTATCCACGAGCTCATGTTCATAATTCACATCATCACCCCATGCAATCACCGCCTCTCTGCACGATTTATTTAAAAATAAATAATAGAATAGAAGAAAAGAGTTGAAATAGAGAAACAAAAAACCAAGAAACTAACATAAAAAAAAAATCAAACTCAGTTTTTTTTTTTAAAATCAAAGTAGAATTCCCAACGCAAAAAAAAGAAACGATGAAGATATATGTCAAAGACTTAGAAGATTAAAAAACTAATAGAAAATTATAGAAGATTTTTTTTTCATAATCGCGGAAGCAAAGACTTTAATCCACAGAAGTTGGATCAACGCTTTGATATCATGATAAATTTGATGAGAGAAATAACACAAAAGATGTTTAGAAAGAACTATTATAGACTCTCATAAAAATAATTGTACAAATTACATTCGTTTATATAAACAAACTATTAAACCTAATAAACATTCGTTTATATAAATAATTGTGGCTAATATGGAAAGCGCGTAATAAAAAAGTTTTCCAAGGGGAACAATCGGATTTCGATGAGATTCTCCGAAATTCAGAAACGGATTCCATAGCTTGGCATGAAGCGCAAGTTATTCCGCCTCTTGACGAGGAACAATCACTTGTGGAATCAATTGTTACAGATGACTTATCTTGTCGGGTAGATGGATCCTGGAAACAATCTGATCACACCTCTGGACTTGGATGGTTTTGTACGAATTCAGACAACGAAGGAATCTTGTTGGGGGCTAAAGGCCAACGCAGAAGTTTGTCACCACTGCATTCAGAGTTGGAAGCTCTGTTATGAGCGATGACTGAGTTGCACAACCGAGGAATAGACTGTCAGGCTTTCCAAACGGACTGTGCGGAACTAACAAACATCATAAATCAACCGGATGACTGGTCAGCCTTCCATACACAACTACAAGATTATCATATGCTTCAAGACCTCTTCCCGGATTTCTCTTTGACACTTATTCCATGTACAACGAATACAGTAGCCGATACTCTGGCGCGAGGAACACGATCTTTTCATCATGATTTTATTTTTGTAGACTCTCGCCACCAGATTGGTCACCCAATTTGAGGGAAAATTTTTGATTATTGTGTGGTTGGAAAAAAAAAACCAAATTTATTAATGTGAGATAAACAGAAATATTAGTAAATTTTCTATTCTAAGATATTAACATATTCCCTAAATATTTTTATATTTTGATATTCATCTTGGCCAATCTCACGATCTTCGGATTGAAATGTTACAAATACAAATTCAACATATATATTAGTTTTATTTAGGACACTTAACAGAAAAATAGGTTTATGTAGAAAAGTCATCTCTCTTTTGTGTGTTTTGGGTACAAATACAATGGTGACTCGACAAGTTAATAGTAGTGCCGTGCTTACGTTACGTTCATTACCTAAGACGAATTTTCAAAATATTTTCTTTCATAAGTTTTTAAGTATATAAAACATAATTTCAAAAATAGATAATATATTCTAAAAATACTTGAACCAAAAGGAAAATCATATGAAACAGAACATTTCTTTTTATTTTTCGATAAAAAATCTGATTAAATTTTTCGTCTCTGTTTTTATTTTTAACGGACAAAATTATTTTATCATCCATTTCTTCATCACTACCTTAATTTATGTGAAAGTTTCATACTCTTTTTGTTTCCTACTTAAATATTATTTTCAAAAAGAATTGGAAAAAAAAACTTAACTCAAAGTATAAAAATAAGTAAAGCCATAAAATAAAAGAAAATTAAAGTATTGTGGTAATATTTCTCAAATCCACTAAAAAAAAGAGTCAAAACTTGACGTGTGCATAATTAACATTTGGCAGTAAAACCACTGTGACACTTAGTAATTTAATACATAATAACCTCAGGCAAATGCCTTCTTGCTAATACATTAAGCACATACCTAGCGAATAGATTTACAAAATACTATAAAACCTTTTTTTTTTGGTAAACAAAAAATCTGTTAAGATAAACTTTTTATAGTGATTAGTTCCACCGCAAAGCGGCAGATCCGACCTTGAACATAAACCAGGTAAGTCACCGATTAGGGCCACCAACATTTTATAAAATATTTTAGAGCCACCAACTTTTTTTCATATAATAATAGTTATGTATAGAGGCCACCAAAACAAATTCATATGATAATAGCTATATATATAGGACCACCAAACATCTTATACTAATAAAATTTTATTTAAAAATATTTTACATATTTTTAAATGTATATAAAATTAATATTTTTTGAAATTTTAAATAATATATTATAAAATAACTACTAACATATTTTTTTCGATTAGGGCCACCACTTTAGTAAGACCGATCCTGCAAAGCGGCCCCATATCCAGAAAAAACTCCATCTCCGGCGTGGACCTACGGTTTAGTATACACTGTTTGTCCTTACGCGTATGAAAGAGTTTTTATTTGGAAAGGCTAAGTACCACTGTGGTAGTAGAGATTTGAACTCAAGACTTATGACACTCATTTGTGAGATGGAAGTACCACTAGATTATAAGCACTATAAAACATGTTATCACATTATTCAAAAAAAAAGAAAGATTATTCCAAGTACTCCAAAAATTGTTTGATATGAGGTTCTTAACATATCGACCGTTGCTTACAAAACAATTCAAACAACTAAACTTCAAAAATATACATATATAAACCCGACAGAGAGAATAAATTTTATTTTAAAAAAAAATTAGAATGTCGTTGACATTAACCGAAATGGGGATTGCTGCCCGCACGCACGCCGGCCTCGAACCGCCCTTTCAACCTTTGCGGCCTTCTAAACCATCACAAATATCAAACCTTTTATTCCTTTTTTCAAACTTATCGGCCCAAAGACTTATGTATCCAATCCAACTACGCAACAAAGCAAAAACAATAAGCACATAAGCAACATACGTCTAATGTATTTTTCCCATATGAAGTTGATTATATTGAACATTGGAAACCAATATTGTATTACATGAAGCCTAAGGGCATTATTAACGCAGTCTCTTAACTGGAGTCTCTAAACAAATATAATAATAAAAAAATAAAAAAAGTAGAAAGAGAGTTTGGAGTCGGTTCTTACGTCTCTATAATAAGAGACGGTTCTTCACCGTTTCTTCTTCATTCCTTTATTTTTGTTCAAACAATTATAATAACTAAAATAATAGTATATTTAATTTTTTAGAACCTAAGTGGGGTTCTAAGGGTTAATCATGGTCTACAAGGCAAAGTCTTTCCAAGCCAATAGATTCAAGGACAATCCCCAAACCAAAAGTCCAAATATATACAATCAGTAGAAACAAAGAAATACAAACTGAACATAAATTTTGGAACTTTTAGACGATTGAACGTAGATTATAAAGTAAATGAACCGAAATAATAGTAGAGCACTTTACAAACTAAGATATAGAGCGAAACCCGAGGTAATCGATTATTGGAGTTGAGAAAAAGCTCATTACACTATTCATAAGAATCGCAAACAATCCTAAACTTTTTTTATTGCCTCAAAAAGAAGCAACAAATAAACTAGATGAATCTAAAATTCCAATTTAATAGTATCCACAATATATTATATATGGTTTCAAAAACACTGTTTAATTAAATATATAATTTTTGCATATGTTATTTTCATAATAGATACATTGTAGCATATGGATACTTTTCACTGAAGTGTCTACTTTTAATACCAAAGTTACCATTTGCTCTAAGCGATAAAGTTAAGGATGGCCAACTATATTGTTATAGTTACATTACCTAATGATGAAACCATAACAATTGATCTATCAAGTGTTGTTAACATCTCGACGATTTTTAAAGATCCTCTTGGTCTTGACTGAGTATGAGAAATCTCAAATTTTTATATTCAGTTTGAACTCTTGTCCAAAAATGATCTCCTGATTGGTTTATCCTTATGATTGGATTTTGAGAAACATCAAAATACACATGACATAATTGTATATCTTCTTCAATTGAATATGAATACAGAGCAAGTTGTTGTAATTTTAGAAGACATAATAGTGGTAAGAAGATGAATTGAAGATGTGTGATCATTCAAAGAGAATTATACATTTTATAGAGAAGTGAAGGCTCAAGCAACGATTAAATTTCGATCACAGAGATCCAACAACTCATATGGATTTGTATGTTTCTGAGAGAGTGATAATTGATATCAGACATGAAGTGACTACTCAAGCAACAATTAGATCTTAGTCAAAGAGATCCAGTTGCTTAAATTGATTTGTATGTTTCTGAGAGAGTGATAATTGATATCAGATATGAAGTGACTACTCAAGCAACGGTTAGATATTAGTCAAAGAGATCCAATGGCTCAGATCGATTTGTATGTTTATGAGAGAGTAATAATTGATATCAGACATGAAGTGACTACTCAATCAACGGTTAGATATTGATCAAAGAGATCCAATGGCTTATGTCGATTTGTATGTTTCTGAGAGAGTGATAATTGATATCATACATGAAGTGACTACTCAAGAAACGATTAGATCTTGGTCAAAGAGATCCAACAGCTCATATTGATTTCCTTACACTATAAAATGAGAACCATGTTTAGAAAATAAGATGAATATCACCATCATCTTCTATTTCTTCTTATAAAAATGAATTTCAACTATGGTAGTTCATCTCATATACCAAATTCTTCTTCTTCTTCAGCTTCTTCTTCTTCATCTTTAGATAATAATTTTTACAATGATATAGAAAAGCATAAAGTAGCTCAAATTACTGCAAATAATAATTTTCTCTTCACCAATAACATATGTAAATCGGGAGGTCCCCATGGTGGATCTGTTCCGGGTCATATAATTATCAACCGTGACCGGAAAGATGCTTCTCGAAATCTCTTCAACTTTTCAAATAATATGTGTTTTGTGATGCGATGTTCTGACAAAAATTTCGAATGAGTCGTCCATTTTTCTGCATTTTTATGATTCCATACAAGGATATGACAATTACTTTGTCCAACGTAGAGATGGTATCAACAAACTTATGTTATATGGTTTGAAAAAAATAACTATTGTATTTCGAATGTTGGCATACGATTTACCAGCGGATTCCACTGATAAGTATATCAAAATAGGGGAGTCTACATCTATACAAAGTATGAAGCGATTTGTCGTGATGTAGTCGAGGTGTTTGGTAGCCATTATCTTCGATCACCTAACGCTAACGATGTTGCACGACTACTCCACATTGGGCAACGTCTAGGATTTCCAGGTACGTTGGGTAGTTAGATTGTATGCATTGGAAATGGAAAAACTGCTCAACTGCGTGGGGAAGACAATATGCTGGTCGTAGTGGATCTCCTACTATTATTCTAGAAGCTGTAATCGATTATGGTCTGTGGATTTGGCATGCATATTTTGGTCTACCAGAATCGAATAATGATATTAATGTGTTAGAGGCATCTCATCTTTTTGCTAATCGAGCTAAAGGAACTGCTCCATCCGCTAATTATGTTATTAACAGGAAAAGTATAATATGAGTTATTATCTAGTTGTTGGTATATATCCAAAATGGTCCACTATTGTTCAAACAATTCACAATCCAAGCGGTCACAAGAAGCAATATTTTGCGAAGAGGCAAGAAGCTTGTAGAAAAGACGTGGAACATGCATTTGGCGTATTGCAGTCGATATCTGCAATTGTAGCTGGACCATCACAATTTTGGAGTAAGAAAGTGTTACATGATTATGATTATAATGAAAATTTGTATCATAATGCATAATATGATCATAAATGATGAACGTGATGTTGATGCAATAATTGAAGAACGAACAGAAGTCTCAACTGTAGAAGTGAGATGACGAGTGATGATGATGCTCGATTTCAAGAATTCTTAGCTCAAAAATCAAGGACCGAGGAGCTCATATTGAACTTCATAATGCATTAATGGAACACATGTGGCCTGTATATAATAATTCCAGAAATTATGGTCTAATTTATTTTTTGTAATTTTTTTATATTATTTTAATTTATGCATTGTAATTTTCTTTGGGTCATAATCGATGTTAAATCTTATATTTATTTATAGTTAATGAATTATAAAAACAATTAGTATTTATCAAAACTATTAAAAAATAAAAAATCTTAAATTTAATAATATAATAATGCATAATATATTTTTTTAGTGTGAGATTTGATGTTGTGGTTGTAGATGAAGAAAAAATAAGACACTAAAACTAGATTTTGACCCGCATTTTGAAATCGCAAAATTCATTTTTTAGTATATCTAATAAAAAAGAAATATAATATTATATGATTCTTTTAATAAGTAAACTATAGTAAAGAAAAAGATACTTTCATTACTGAAATGTATTAACAATATGGATTATCAATGCCAAAATGAAAATTAGTTTCTATTACCATAAATTTATGTCATGGGCTAAACATTCAATACATTTATGTTGTTGTTGTCAGATTTCTTATTGTATCACTTATATAAAGTATTTATAAATACATAATAATTCACTATATTAAAAGTTCTCATAAGTTTATTTTCTTTATATTTATATTTTAGTTATTTTATGAGTGAAATATGCAATGTTTTTAAATTAGACCGAGTTTAACCGTAAACCAGAAACATAGCCACGTTGGTTCAATAATAAATCCAAAAACCGGTTAAGAGACCGAATTAAACCGACAAAAAACCGAAGCAGAATTTTTTTAACTGAAAGCTTTATTAGACCGTAAATGGTTTACACAATGTATCAATAAGCCAAGAAGGAGGAACATTATAAATTTCACTTAGAGAATTTATATTCATTGATCTCTTAGCTAGACGATCTGCCGACTCTTTGCGTTCTCGGTTTGTATATTCCAAGGAACACTCTAGTAGTTTGGCAATCCAATGTCGTATGTCCTTAAGAAGATAAGTAATGTCGACATGATTTGCATTGTCATTGATGGTCTTGACCAAGGTCATGTTATCTGATTCGAACCAAACATGTCTTTGTCCCTGTGCCCACATCAGCTGCAGTACATACAGTAATCCTTGTGCCTCAGCATGTAATGGCGATGATGCTTGTGATAAGATTGCTTGACATGCTTGTATAAATGTTCCTTTATGATCTCTGTGTATCCAACCAAGCCCTGAGAAGTTTGAACCATTGACATAGATGCTATCAACATTGCATTTAATCCAGCCTTCTAACAGTGGCTCCCAAGCCGACGATCTTAGGCTATCAAAAGAACCAGCCTTTTCTTTGTTAATGGAAGTCCATTTCACCGATGCGTCAATAGATCTTCTTACTATAACATCCGGTTGTTCCATGAGGCCCTTAAAGATAAATTCATTTCTTATTTTCTAGATTTTCCAGATTAACTAGAGTGGCATGTATCGTAGACTAAGATCGATGTTTTTATCCTGGGCAACATTCAAAAGCTGGATAATATATTCCTCAATGTTAGGCGCTTTTTTTGGAGATGAGGAGCTGGTGAAGATCTCCATACATCAACCGCAAAGGGACATTCAAATAAGATATGAGCAACCGTTTCGTCTTCTAAACCACATCTTGGACATATAGGATCAATGTGTATTTGTCGCGATATGAGACCAATAGCAGTAGGTAGAGCTCTCGGTAGTATCCGCCAAAGGAAATGTTGAATCTTTGGTGCTACACTCAGTTTCCAAACTCTCTTCTTAATTGGTATTGAACCGACAAGGGGCTGAATCGGTTCTTCTTACGGCCAACAATGTGATCCAAACCAATAGTCACTTTTCACAGTATATTGCCCACTCTTTTCATGCGGCCATTCCCAAGTATCTTGGTCTTCCATAATCGGTAGTTTGATCGTTAGTATAGCATCTCTGTCCTCTTGGTTGAATAAGCTTTCCAGCAATGGAACATTCCATGTACGTGTACGTTTATGGATCAAAGAGGAGACTCTCATGTCAGGAGAATTATACACATTGACCGGCGGCCTTGGGAGAGAGGTAAGCAACCAGTTGTGTTTCCAAACACTCGTATGCTCCCCACTGCCAATGATGGTCCGCATTCCACGTTTCAGTAGTTCCTTTCCATGTTGAAGTGATTTCAACCCATATGAAGCAGTAGGAGTAGTCATTGCCTCATATATGATGTATGACGATGGTAATGCTCTTTATACAGAGTCGCGAGCAGCGAGTTTGGTCGTGAATTAATACGCCAACATTGCTTAGCCAAGAGTGCCCGATTGAACTCCTGAATGTCCTTGAATCCTAGCCCACCTTCAGACTTTGGTAACGTGAGACGTCTCCATGCAACCCATGAAAGTTTCCTCTTTGCATCCTCCTTTCCCCACCAAAACTCCGCCATTAGTTTGTTGATTTCATTGGTTATGCCTTTAGGAAGTTCAAAATAGTTCATTGAGTACACTGGAAGAGCTAGAGCTACTGCTTTGATCATTGTTTCTTTTCCTCCTGGGGATAGCAGTTTCATGTACCACCCATTTAGTTTGGCCTTGACATTATCAACAATGTACATAAATTGTTTTGTCTTCCCTCTCTCAAATTGCTCGGGCAATCCCAAGTATTTCCCATCTCCTCCAATCCTTGATATTCACATTGTACTCTGAATCATTGCTTTTGTTTGGTGATCAAGCCTTTTACCAAAGATTATTGATGACTTGTCGATGTTTATCTTTTGTCCAGAAACTGCTTCATAAGTTCTCCAAACCTGAGATAAACATTCACAATTTGCGGCAGAGGCATGGCAAAAGAAGAACGAATCATCGGCGAATAATAGATGAGTTATAACTGGTCCATTCCTTGAAATTTGAATGCCTTGGAGTTGATTCGATGTTTCAGCACCATGGATCATTTGACTTAGAGATTCAACACATAGCAGAAATAGATACGGTAACAACGGGTCATCTTGTCGTAGTCCTCTCTAGGGTAGAAAATCACCATACACTCCTCCATTCATCATAATAGAAAAGGATACAGAACGAACACATACCATGTCCATTGAACTCATTGATCCGAGAAGCCTATCCTTTTCATCACATTCTCCAAAAAGATCCATCCTACACGATCATAAGCTTTGCTAATGTCGATCCTTCAGTATGGATGTATCTGAAGAATACTGAACCATATTCAATTCTTAAAAATGAAATTTGATTTATTTTATTAATTGTTATAGTTTTCGGACAAAATTACACGTTTAATTTTAAAGTATTATAATTTTAAGCATTTTTTTAATATTTTAAGAGAATATGTTTGTTCTCAACTATAATATTAGTTTAAAATAATAGATTTATTATCAATTATAATATCATTTGTAAAAACATAATTAAACTCGGTTGAATCAGTCTGATTACATCAACCCAAAAAAGTACTTAATTTGGTTACAAACCGTCATTTTGTAATTGTTAATAAATGAACGTAATTTTAAATATTGTTTTTTTGAGAAATATTAAAAAATTTAAAAGATAATCATTTGCTCAATAACTAAATTACTTAGCTAAATTAATGGATTGAATAAACAAATTAGTAGACAATATACTATGATGTATAATTAATAATAATATAAAAATCTAAAATTGATAATATCATACAACAATATGGTTGTTGTGTTTTTGTTTTAAAAGTATATAGATATCACATTTTAACCAAAAAAAAAAGTATAGATATCAAATTGATTTTTTCAACACCAAATGTGATGCTGTGATTGGAGATGCCGTGGACAGGCATTCAACGACAATCCCATAGTCAAAAATCAAATATTAAGGAAATGAAACCCAAATATCCGTATCGGTTAAATTCAAACCGGACATTTCAATTTCAATTTGACTGATTCACACGTGCAATGCAACAGAGTCGAAGGAAGAAAGAAGATAGAGTGCGAGAAGATGATAGACACCGGACTTTTCCTTCACCGGTCGTCGTTTAAAGCCAGAGCAAGAGCCAGAATCGAAATCTCACTCACCGAGCTCGTTCGAAACTGAATCGAATATCCGATTTTGAATTTTGGGTTTCGTGTTTGATGTGAAGAAGAGACTAGTGCTGTTTAGGTCTTCTTCTTCAAAACCCATGACCAAGAATCTCACTCTTTGTGAAAGCATTCTAAAATTACATCTTTTTCTTCATCTGGGCAAATCTAGATCGATCACGAATCAGCGATAGAGTCGGCGAAATCGAATCCTAAATACAAAAAACCCTAAGAAGAGAAACATGTATCCATCACGATGGAGCATCTTCTGTTGGCGTTGTGATGTGGATTCGTAGTTTGTTCGATTTCTTTGACAATTCGAGCATTGGGGAGAAAAGGGTCTGGCTTCGCTTCAGATTCTGATCGTTTCATATCGAAAAGTTCGAACCTTTTCATGTGATTTTGTGGATTCTGATTGTTTACTCCTCGCTACTATTAGTTTGGTTAGTCGTGGCACTAATCGTTCTTATAGTCTCTCTGTTGCACAAGTGTTTATGGTTTTACATTTTGGTTGTGTTGTTGTTGAGTTTCTCAGGAGACCTATATAAGCCCTATACAGTTATGTTCTTGTAGGCATTGAAATCGATGATGAGGAACTCGCTCGGTTTGTGGAACATGTCGAGAAAGAGTGTGTTTGATAGACATTGGAGAGCAAGCTGTTATACCGGATGGTATAAGCAAACATGTCAAAAGAAGCAGATTACTTTTAGCAGGAGGATTAGGATTAGAACCGGAGCTGTTACTAGGACTCAACCGCGCCTTTGGATTGCTTGAAAGTTGTTTTGCAAGTTCAGATGGCACACGCGGGTCTCCTCCCAACCGTCAAGAAGATGATCTGATTGGATTCTTAGCGCAAGGATTTTAGCTGGTGGAATGGCTGATGCGGTAACTCAAACCGCCATTTATCCTATGGATCTTGTGAAAACTCGGTTACACACTTGTGTTTGAATGAAAGCGGATAGTTCAGAGACAGACTATGAAGCAAGAGTTTATGAAAACCCAAAGAGGAGGTTACTTCTTGATTCCTGAGCTCTTAGATTATGTGAGAATATAACATAAACAAGCCGAGATATTTGTATAACATGATCAAGACACACATCTTTAAAACAAATCTTGAATGGATTATAAAAATCAAAAGGTTCTGTTTTCATAGCAACGTGCATAGAATGTAAAGATAGTTTTTTGAAAAGTAAAACAACAGAGACTGTAAAAGCTATTAAAAGCAATCGGAATACTTCGCCGCATCGCCGGAGTTTTCACCGGAGAAGCGCGGAAAGTAAGAAAAGAAGAAAGGCATAACCTTCCCTTTGCCTCTTTATGACTTGCCATTTTGTGTTCATTCCTCTGTTAAAACCAGAAGAACAAAGAAAGGTAACGGAAGAAGGTTAACTTCCGTTAACCGTAGAAGCTCGAAAGCTTGGTAACGCCGTCTTCTGTCTCCGTTTCCGTTTCGTCCTCCATAGATTTGTTGATTCTCTTCCTTAGATTATTGACAAGAAGAGATAAAAATGTTAGTGTTGTTGTTCCTTTAGTCTTTCTTTTAGGACTATCTTGATCACACCATTTATATAATGTGTCCATCTAGTCCCATGTCCAAACTATAATCCAATTTACTATTGTTGTTGTTTAAAAAGTATTTTAATTTGATTAGTTTTTATTTCAACACTTGGAATCTTTTTGAAAGTTATATATACCTAACCTTGGTTAAAATTTAATAATATGCATATTTTAGTTTTCAAAGAAATTGGACTTTGCACTATGCGTGTAAAAAATAGAAAAACGCCAACATGAATTGTTCAAATGGTTTTTGATTATGTTTTATTTTAGTTCAATTCTTGATCCCAAATCTAGTTTTGAAGAAGGATTTTTGTGCCTCTATAAGTACTTGACGTAAGAAATATTAATTTAGAGAGCAATTACACAATTTAATCGAGTGGTTGTTTTAGATCTATTCACTCTCTTTCAAATAAATGATGTTTAGATATTTTTTTTATTTATACCATCATTTGTAAGACGCCCGAATCGGACTAAAAATAAGCTGACCGAAGATGCCACATTCGAACATATAAGGTTTATATCAGTTGTTCCCGTCAATTGTAATTACAACAAAATTTTCGATTTTCATTTATACCATAGGAGAAATGTCTAGAAAAATTATAAAGTGAGTACATGATCTAGTGTCAATATTACAATATATACTTAAACACTAGACAACATAGTACATAAACCACTTCCAAATAGAATCGTGTTTAAGAATAACTAGCGTTAGGTTTTACTATTCGTTATGACCAAATTTGTATTATGTAGTAATTATTATTGGTGAATTGTTTTTATTTAACGATGTTGTATAAATAAGAAAAATTGTATTAGGGTTTGTATTTTCTTGATATGTTTTTTTTAAAACATTACTTAAAATGAAATAGTTGGGTATTATAGTGAAACTAAAAGAAGAGAAAAAGATTTATGACAAGAAGTAACGAGGTGGTTTTGGGCAAAGTGAAATGAGAGGAAAAATAGTATATAGTTTCTGCTATATTTATCTCCAACTTGACGAATTATGTGCATATGTATATTATCTAAAGTTCGCAAGCATAAATTATTGTTGCTGTTGCTGGCTTTCGCTAATACTTTTTCTTGCATTATTAGCTATGAAATTTTATTAAACTATACTTTATATTAAGATTTAAATCTACTTACATGTCATTAATCATGTAAGGATAGATTA
>OVAN01005267.1:0-23859 GCA_900406275.1 Anastatica hierochuntica | reverse complement strand
GAATGTTATTATCTACTGCAGATGATGGACTCCTGTTTATCACATATACTGTAGTAGCAACTACTTCAGCCCAGAACATTTCTTCAAGACCCGACTTATTCAGAAGACATCGTACCTTCTCCATTATTGTCCTATTCATCCGTTCTGCCACACCATTTTGTTGTGGTGTATAGGTGCAAGTTCTATGTCTTTCAATATCATGCTGTTTGCAGTAGTTATCGAACTCATAATTGCAGAATTCAAGCCCATTATCTGTCTTGAGGCACTTCACCTTCTTGTTCATCTGATTTTCTACAAGCTTCTTCCATTCACAAAATTTACTGAGTACTTCTCCTTTTGTTGTTAGAAAATAGACCCAGACCTTCCTCGTGTAATCATCTATTATCGACAGAAAATATTGTTTTCCTGAGATACTAGCTGTCACACTTGGTGAACCCCAAAGATCAGCATGTAAGTACTTCAGAGCTTCTCCTGTTGTATGATTTCCTGTATGAAAACTCAATCTCTTGTGTTTTCCCATTACACAAGATTCACAGAAATCTAATACTCCAGTTCTTCTCTTGTCAATAACACCTTTCTTGGCCAAAATTTGCAGACTCTTCTGACTTATATGACCCAATCTTCTATGCCACAGCACTGTTTCATCAATAGCAAGCTTCTTCTTCTGAACACTGCTATTAACTTGACCTGTTACAGTCTCACCATCAAGCAAATACAGAGATCCAACAAGAGTTCCTTGTAGTCCCAACTTTCCATTCATGTAGTACCTCGTTTTTCCACCACCACCTGAATGATTAAATCACAAGATATCAAACGTACCAGTAGATATCAAGTTTCTCTTCAACTCAGGAACATATCTAACATTTGTTAGAGTCTTCACCGATCCTCCATTTGCTTTGATGCTTATAGAACCAATCCCTTGTACAGAAACTGAATAGTCATCACCGAGAAGTACCTTTCCAACATTCAACTCCTTGAATGTATCAAACCATTCTCTCATCGATGTCATGTGATAAGAACAACCTGAATCCAAAACCCACTTATCACGATGCCATTGATCCGAGACTGTCATAGCATCTGATTCCTGTACCAAATTAACTACTACAGCCGCCTCTGCTGGTTCTGCATCACCATACTTATTTTTCCTGGCATAACAATCTTTCTTTGTATGACCTTACTTCTTGNTATGACCTTGCTTCTTACAGAACCAACAGGTAACTCTTGAACCAGAAACAGATCTCGATCTATTTTTCTCATTCTTCTGATTTACCGTAGGGCCTTTCTTCTCTGATCTACCTCTTGCGAAGTATCCTTCACCATCAGCTTAAGAAAACTTAACCGCCTTATCTTTCAAATCTATTTTCTTAGATTTTGCTGCACTAGTTACTTCTTCCAGCGTCAAAGAATCTCTGCCATACTTCAGCATTTCTTTCAAAGAACTATATTGCGACGGAAGTGAGTTCAACAACAATATTGCTTGAACTTCGTCTGATACAGTAACATTAAAACTAGCAAGATGAGAAACAATCTTCAAGAAATCATCAATGTTCTCATCAATAGTTCTTGATTCATCCATCTTAAACGTATAGAACTTATGCTGAAGATAGATCCTATTAGGTAGAGATTTAGAGTGATACAACCTCTCAAGAGTAGACCATGTCGATGTTACTGTAGTACACAGCTCAATCTTTCGCAGTACATGATCACCGACATTGAGTACGATCAGATTCATCGCTTTTTCCGATCTCTCTTCTCTCTCGAACTCCTCTCTTTCGAGTCGCTCTTTGTACGCTGCATCATCTTCATCCTTCTTCTTCACCGATTTGACTTGCGATGAAGATGATGTTTCCTGCAATACATCCTTCAGACCTAGAACAAAGAGATGCGCAAGCATCCTCTTCTTCCATAGCGAGAAGTCTCCTTTTCCATCGAATCTCTCAACCTCGATCCGAGCATTCGACATCGTCGCTTCTATCACCAAAGCTCTGATACCAATTGTTGCTCCCAGAATCACGATCAAACACACGGAATCGATCGATCACGATGTCAAATAGATCGAACAAGAATCAAAGAAGGAGAAGAAGAAAACATAATTGTAACAGAGGATAACACAGAAATTTTGTTTACCCGGAGTTCACCAATTTGGCTACGTCTCCGGGGCCTGGCTCAGACGATTTCACTATGATCAAAACACACAATCACAGTACAATCTCTCACCTCTCTATCTCGCTAAAGCTCACCGCCATTAACAGATTCTAAGCTTATCAAAATATCCCCACAAGATCTGAGTTTTAATATCTCAGAATCTGTTACAACCGAAAACCCGGTTAATACAGACCGGTAGAACCATTAGAAACAACCCAACCCAAGATTAAACCAATCCTAGATTGATAACCAGCTTCTAATTGACTATCTTGTCTGGTTCTATGCACTTGAGAATTTGATTTCTCATCACCAAGACTCCAACAATAATTTATATCAACTATAAAAATTTAAATTTATACATATGATGTTTTTAAAAAAATACTCCTACGAATTTTGTTTCACAGTATTTCAGATATCGAGTATTATTCTAACTGAACCCGTACGAGTATCCGTAGAAACCTTAAAATAAAAAAAATACATATCTAAACCGAACCCAAAATTCAATATAACAGAAAATTATTGATATTGTGAACCTGAACCTGAATCCGAAACTCGAAATAACCGAAAATTTTAAATCTGATATTCAAAAAATCTGAACATGGTCAATAATATATAAAATTTGAAAAAATTCGCACGTTTGCGGGGGTCAATTTTAGTTGTAATTAATGGTATTATTATGATATATACGCATAAATAACTATAATCTGGATTAAAATAATAAATATTTAACAAATGATTAGATAATATAAAAGATTACTATAAAAATATTGTCATAAATGATAATCATTAATGATATTATATGTAACTATTCTAGTAAATTAATCCTTAATTTGAAAAAAATAAAAGCTAAGGATGCACTAGAGGATAACACGTGAGCAATGACATCCCTGTAAATAACACATGAACAAAATATTATTTATATATTGCCCTCTTCAATAATTAAATAAGGGATATATGTATTTTATAAAAGACACACGTATGATATTTGTTATGATCAAAATGATACAAGTGTCGTTACAAATTAATAATAATATATTGTTAAGCAATAATAAAAAATAAAAATGAATAAAACTCATTTATGAAAGAAAAGACGATTTTCGTTGCGATTTGAAAAGGGCTGAGTCTCCGGTGGTTTCTCGTCGTCCTGGTGGCGATTGAGACAGTTATGCTAGGAGTGGACTCAAGATGTCAACCCCACGATCTAGGACTTTCTCCCACGATGTGGTCTAAGCATCGTGAATGGTTTGTAGCGGTTTCCTTGCGACACTGCTATATATGTAAAATTCGGAGTTTGGGGATTTCTTCACATTTCTAATCTGCTTATCTTCTCTTTTCCCTCTGGTTTGTTTCTCTGATTTTGTATCAATGGCGGACAATCGTCGAGGTAACTATCAGAACTTAGATCTAAGGGTTCATGATGCTCTAGTGGTCTTGCCGATGGGCGTGGTTATGCAGGCGGCTGACGAACTTCAATTTGTTCTTATCGGAAGACCTCTAATGCCTCGCCGTCAGAATATTCGATCGATTGTGGTTCATTTTCCTCAGCTTTGGGGTTTGGATGGTGTGGTCAATGCGCGAATCTTAGAAGGGCGTCGCTTTCAATTTGTGTTTCCTTCGGAGGAGTCAATGTTAGCGGTGATTCGTCGGGGTCCGTGGTCATTTGCGGATAGGATGTTGATCCTGGAAAGGTGGTACCCCTTGCTTAATCCGCTAATTCTTTTCTTCATCCCCTTCTGGATCCAGGTTCGCGGGATCCCTTTAAATTCTTGAACCGTGAAATGTTGGCTCACATTGGTCGAGTGATTGGCCAATTAATGGAAATTGACTACAATCCACTGTCGGCCCCTCGTGTGAAGTATGTGCGTATACAAGTTAGTTGGGATGTTTGCGAACCATTGCAATTCCGATGCCATTTTCAATTCATTCCGGGGATCAATACTTTGCTCCATTTACACTATGAGCGGCTTCGAGGTGTGTGTATATAATTTGGGATGTTGACTCATGATTATGGGGCGTGCTTGAATCAAAATATCAATGGCCAAGCCAATGGTCATGATCTGAATGCTGATGAGGAGGATAACATGATGGGTGTGAATCAACATGGTGTATAGATAGCGGAGGTCTTCCCCGCAATTCAGAACGTAGTTGTGGGTCAGGAACATGGATTGGTTCGTCTTCAGGAGGTCCAGCCCGTTATTGAGGAAGTTCTTGAGCCTCAAATGGAGTTTTCTTTGGCCCGAGGGTCTGATCTTCCTTTGGATCCTTTTGTCAGGCCCTCCTTGCATTTGGCTTTTACGCCTTTGTATGTGCTTCCCCAAGATATCCTTCCTCCTCCTGCTTCTGTTCAGGGTACGAGTTCAGAGTCTGATGGTAAGCAAAAATTAGATGATATAGCTGATGAAATGGACGACGCTATCCATTTATATGGCACGTATTCTAATACTGATGGGGATAGTGATTGAGCTTCTCGTAAGCGTAAGTTTGTTGAGAGTATATTGGCAAAAAAAACAGAGGCGGTTCAAGCTTCTAGAGAAAGGAGAAGGGAGTGGTGCTTCCAATGATGATGACGATTGTGATGGAGGCGCGGTGGACCCTAAACCACCATCTCAACCATGATTGCAATTGTTTGGAACTTTCAAGGGATGGGTTAGACTTGATGGTTCGACGCCTTAAAGAGATAAAGAAGAAATATCTCCCGGACATTCTATGCCTTTCCAAAACAAAGCAAAGAGATGATTATATATGTAACTTAGCTTGTGATCTTGGTTATGAGTCTTATTTTACGGTTTCTCCTTGTGGTCTTAGCGGAGGATTAGCTTTGTTTTGGAAATTGTCACTTGTAATTTCTGTTGCTTTGCTTCCCTAAATCTTGTACATTGTGATGCTGTTTTCAATGCAACAAGCTTTAATTTTTCGTTCGTGTACGACCCTCATGTTACTTCTCATCGTCCTTATTTATGGGAGTGTCTTGAACGCTTATCTACTTCAATCGTGGGTCCTTGGTTAATAGGCGATGATTTTAATGAAATCACGTGTAATAAAGAAAAGAAAGGCCGGCCTCTGCGGCCTGAAACATGTTTACGGATTTCCGTCGAATGATAGCAACCTGTGATTTTAGAGATGTGAAAAGTGTAGGCAATAAATTCTCTTGTTCGGGCCAACGTCATTCACATAAAGTTAGCTGTTGTTTGGACCGGTTCATGGCAAACTCAGCTTGGCTCTCAAATAATCTGAATGCCTTGGTTGAATTCCTCTCTTTCGAGGGCTCTGACCATACACTACAAGAAAACAGTCAATTTGCGAGGAAGATTGTCACTCGCAAATTTGCGAGTAAAATGCTTGGAAAAAATTTTCCACACGCAAATTTGCGAGAAAAAACTGTAGTCGCAATTCCCTCGCAAATTTGCGACTCATTTGGGAGAACAACATTTCTCTTGCGATTTTGCGACATATTTGCGAGTAAACAGTGAGAGAACACATTTTCCTCGCAAAGTGGTCGCATATTTGCAAGGGAATTACGAGGTACCTAATTTTTATGTATAAACATTTTCCACAGGAGCAGAAAACATTTGCGAGGAATATGTGTTCGTTTTAAATTTTATTTTAAATTTATAATATTTTTATTATTAATATTTAATTTTTTTTTTAAAAAACCTTAATTTGCTAGGAAATTACGAGGAGCCCTAGTAATTTCCTAGAAAATATTTGCGAGCAAATTGCGAGGGATCCTAGCAATTTCCAAGCAAATTTTTGCGAGGAATTTACGAGTGATCCTTGCAATTTTCTAGCAAATTTTTGCGAGGGGTCATTTAATCAGAGCTGAAGACGACATTGTGTTGCAAATAGATAAACCAACAGAAGAATATGTGTTCATTTGAAATAATATTTTAAATTTATAATATTTTTTTTATTAATTATTTAATTTTTTATATTTAAAAAACCTTAATTTGTTAGGAAATTGCGAGGAACCGAATTTTTATTTATAAACATTTTCACATGAGCAAAAACAATTTGTGAGGAATATGTGTTCGTTTTAAATTTTATTTTATATTTATAATATTTTTTTATTAATATTTAACTTTTTTATTTTTAAAAAACCTTCATTTGCTAAAAAATTGCGAGGAACCTAATTTTTATATATAAACATTTTTCTGTACGAGTAAAAAATCTCTTGGAGGAATATGTGTTCATTTCAATTTTTATTTTAAATTTATAATATTTTTTATTAATATTTAACTTTTTTTATTTTCAAAAAAAACCTTAATTTGCTAGGAAATTGCAAAAAACCCTAGCAATTTCCTAGCAAATATTTGCGAGAAAATTGCGAGGGATCCTCGCAATTTCCAAGCAAAATTTTGAGAAAAATTTGTGAGTGATCCTCGCCATTTCCTAGCAAATTTTTGCGAGGGGTCGTATAATCGGAGCTGATGACGACATTGTGTTGCAAGAAGATAGACCAGCAGAAGAGACGGCTAATCCGATTGAATCCACCGAGGATGTCATACATGTTGACCCATCTGCACGAGAGCTGGAGGATGTACATTCAAGCGACAATGATGACACTATGCTTGAATCAGACGAGGATAATGATGACGAAGAAAAAGAATCTCACGATGAAGAAAATTTCATATATATATCTGATCATGAAGAAGACTCTGAAGATTGATGTTAATTATATTAATTATGTATATATAATTAATCACTATTCAATGTGTTTGTTTAAAAGTAAAAAAATGAATGAATTGTTACCAAAATTAAAAAAGAGAAAATAATTTTCCGAAAGAGAGTTTTAAATTTAAACATGTAGGGAAGATTTAATTTTTTTAAAAAATATTTTCAGATATTTGCGAGTAAATTGTGAGGGTCTCTCGCAATTTCCTCGCAAATTTGCGAGTAATTTGAGAGTGATCCTCGCAATTTACTCGCAATATCTATATCCTAAATCCTAAACCCTAAACCCTATACCCTAAACTTTTAAAGATATTTAAAACAATTTGCGAGGAAATTGCGAGAGACCCTCGTAATTTCCTTGCAAAAAACCCTAAACCCTAAACCCTAAACTCTAAACCCTAAAACATTAATACTAATTCAATTCATACAATCTTATAACATTTTCTATAACATTTTAAAAAGAAATAATAACAATTGGACCCTTTGCGTTGTTTATGTTTACGAAAAAAAAAAGAATCTTAATAACAGTTATATATACTATAATTTTCTGTACAACTTCGTATATATGAAACTTGTTAGTATTGTAAGAAATTGAATAAATTAATTGTAATGAATTGCAAATTACCGGAAACCGTAAGACCAAATTTGCGAGAATTTTTTTAAAAAAAATTCAAAAATTGGCAAGGAATTCGCGAGGGACACTCGCAAATTCCTCACAAAATTTGAGCGACAAAACGAAGTTTTTTAGACGGAATCCCAAAAATTTGCGAGGAAACAAAATCCTATATATACCCCCCCCCCCTTTTCTCATTTCATTTCACACCAAAAATAAACTCTCTACAATATCTCTCTCTCTACACTCTCCAACTACAATTTCCAAAAAAAAGGTTAATATTTAAATTTTTTCCATTATTTTATTAATAGTTAGTTAATAGGATAGTTAAGATTTCTAAGCAATATATTTGGGTTGTTTAGTTAGGATTGTGATTTAGATATTTAAAATTCTTTAATTAAAATCTAAATTGCTAAATTTATATGATTTTGAATAATTAAATTTAAATATTAGAAATTTTTATTAGTTACAATATAGATTATAAAATTTATAGAAATTTAAATAAATAAAATTCTATGCGCAACAGCAGCAGGAGCAGCGAGAATAAAAGCGCCTACGGCGGCGGCAGCAGCAATAGCGTGATCAAAATTAGATTTTTCTTTTTTGCAAACATTTTAATAATATTTAAATAAATTTAAATGTTTTCTCAATTTTGTTTTAAAATTTCTTTTAAATTTATAATATTTTTTTTATTAATATTTAATTATTTTTTTTAAAAACCTTAATTTGCTAGGATATTGCGAGGAACCCTAGCAATTTCCTAACAAATATTTCCGAGGAAATTGCGAGGATCAATAGCAATTTCTTTGCAAAATTTTCATGTGTTTTTTAATCGCAACTCACTCGCAAATCTGCACTCGCAATTTCCTCGCAAATTTGTGAGGAATTGGCGAGAAAAATAGTTCCTTGCAAATTTGCAAGGAAACTGCGAGAGAAATGACTTTGCGACTAACGGATAGCGAGGGAAAACTTTTACTCGCAAATTCCTCGCAAATCATGATTTGTGAGGAAACTGCGAGTAAAAGCTTCCTCGCAAATCCTTTGTTTTCTTGTAGTGGTAGACCATTGATTTTGTCTCTAGTCCGGTCGCGTCAACGACAGCCAAAGCAATTTCATTATGATAATAGTCTCTGGAAACACGAAGATTTTCGCAAAGATGTTGTAAGTTGTTGGAACCGAAGTCGGCTCTCTCAAGCTCCTCTCCAAACAAAATTATCTCGTGCTCGTGAAACCATAACAGATTGGGAACAACGAAATCGACCAAATTCAGCTGTGCAAATCCGAGTGTTAAAGAGGAAGTTGGACGCAACATATTCTGATTCTTTCGTAACACAAGCAGAGATAGTATGGATTCGAGCAGAGTTGTCTCAAACTTATAAGGATGAGAAACATTATTGGTTTTCAAAGAGTCAAAGTCATTGGCTATCAAAAAGTGACCGTAACACCAAGTATTTCTACTCTTTAACAAAGACACGACAGCCAAATAAAAACGAATCATGACCATTGAAGATGCTGAAGGACATATCTTTAGGGGTGATATAGAAGCTGGTCAAGCTGCTGAAGTTTTCTTTTCAGATTTGTTCTCTACTTCGAACCCTTTAGCCGCGAACTTGGACCTTGCTTTTAAATCCTTCCCTATGCGGGCCACTCCTCAAATGAACGATGACCTAACGACTATGGTTACTGAGGGTGAAATGCATGATGCTGTGTTTTCTATTAGTGCGACCAAAGCGCCCCGGTCCGGACGGCATGACTGGAGCGTTTTTTCAACAGTTTTGGGATGATCTTAAGCCTGATATATTGGAGGAAGTGTTTCGGTTTTTTCAGACTGGTATGGTGGCTTCAGATCATAGTCATACCAACATTTGTCTTCTTCCAAAGAAATAGCTTCCAAAGACAATGGCGGATTTTCGACCGATTTCCTTATGTAACGTGAGTTATAAGATAATTTGAAGATCCTGGTTGGCCGTCTTAAACAACATCTACCAGCTCTTATAAGTGAAAATCAGGTGGCCTTTGTCCCAGGAAGAAATATAATGGACAACGTCATCATAGCTCAAGAAGTGCTTTATTCTCTAAAATCGCGTAAACGACGGGCAAAGTCTTATATGGCTATTAAAACGGATGTTACTAAGGCTTATGATAAACTCGAATGGAGTTTCCTCCGTCGGATGTTAGCAGCCATGGGTTTCGATCAACGTTGGCAAGGGTGGCTAATGTCTTGTGTTGAGTCTGTATCTTTCTCGGTCCTTGTCAATGGTGAACCTCATGGTAACATTCGGTCATGTCGGGGAATACGGCAGGGAGATCTCCTATCTCCCTATTTGTTCATTCTCTGCTTGGAAGTTTTTACTCATCTTTTAACATGAGCTCAACGTGAAAACAAGTTGAAAGATATCAAGCTAAGCACAACAGGGCCTACTATTACAAACCTCATGTTCGCAGATGATGTACTCTTCTTCTCTCACGCTCACCCGAGGTCCTGTAGAGCAATCATGGAGGCCTTAAAGCTTTATGAATCAGTTTCTGGGCAGTCAATAAATCTAAGCAAATCGGCAATCACGTTTAGTTCAAAAATACGAGATACGGTTAAAACACAACTTCATCGTCTATGGAATATCAATAACGATGGCGGAAGTGGGAAATACTTAGGATTGTCCGAACATGTTCGAAGAAAAAAGAAAGATATTTTCAAGTTTTTAGTTGAAAATGTCCAACAGAGAACGAGCCATTAGTCCAATCGTTTTCTTTCAGAAGCGGGTAAAGAAATCCTCCTAAAAAAATTGCCTTGGCGCTTCTAGTATATACCATGAATTTTTTTGCTTTCCCAAAGGAATATGTGAGGACATTAAATGGGAATTGGAAAAGTTTTGGTGGAACAAAAGTCATGGTGATAAGGGTATGCATTGGTTTGCTTGGAACCAGATGGGTAAATCTAAAAGAGACAGTGGTCTAGATTTTCGTAATATTGAGATGTTCAATATCGCCATGTTGGGTAAGCAAATATGACGAATTCTCCAAGCACCAACCAGTCTTGTAGTCAGAGTCCTTCGGGGACGTTATTTCGCGGAGTCTAATATCCTAGACGCAGGAACTGGCCGCAAAACCTCTTTCGTTTGGCGATCTCTTCTCGATGGTCGGGATCTGGTAAAGCAAGGAATGCGAGTGGTGATTGGGAGTGGTTCTACTAAATTTATTTGGAGTCATAACTGCTGTCGGACCATCCACCAAGGCCTCCACGCCGAGTCTTTGGCCTGCTGCAGCCGATGAAGTATGTTAAGGACTTGTTGTTGCGTAATGGTTCAAGTTGGAATGTCGATAAGCTCAAAGCAAACATTACTGCACCAAATGTAAATAAAATTTTGTCCCTGCGGCTCTGCCCATCGACTATGAATGATCTCATCGGTTGGAGCTACACCACTCATGGGTAATATACAGTAAAGATGGGCTATTGGCTTACAACACAATTATATTCAAGTATAAATATCCATCCTCCTCCTGGCAACGCAGAACTAAAAGACTCCTTTGGTATCGATTCCATTGAAAGCGAACTTCAAACGCTGCTTATGGCATTACAATATATGTGGGGTAAGGGTTACACACATGTTGTCTTCGAAGGGGATAATAAGCAGTTAGCTAACTTGATTAACGGTACGGAACTATGCTTTCGCCATTATAACCTCTTGCGCGAGATCAAAATTTGACTAACGAAAATTTAAAATTTTTTATGGTGTGTTGGGTGCAAAGGGAGTCAAATTGTGTTTGCAGATATGTTTGCAAAAGCTCCATTTCCAGCAAATTGTGCTTTTGAATATTTTTTTCTATGTGTCATGTTTTATAACTGATGCTCTGTTCAACGATTCTTAATCAATAAAAGATTTGGGTTATTAAAAAATAAATAAAATTCCTAAACTCATGTTTTTTTTTTGTTTTTTAGATTTTATGTACAAAACATAAAAGCTCTTCAAAATCTAGAATTTTCACAGTTTAAAAAATCCAATTTTTCTCAAAATTATGAATGATTAAAAATATTTTTTGAAGGATTAAAAACCAAAAACCAATGCAAATATCGTTATCAATCAAAGTCTATTAAAAGTTAGTTATCTCAAATATGAAAAAAACATGGGATAATTATCTCAATATTTATAAATATTTTATGTATTTTTAGTTTTTTAGGCACCATATTAGATACTCTCTCCATTTTTTAAAAATTGTCGTTTTGAAATTTTAATTTTATTTTACAAAAAATGTCGTTTTACATTTTGGTTGTAAATTTATAGCGAAACTTTGGTTTTAATTTCACTATCTTAATGTATTAGTTGAGGAGAAAATTTTTTTTAACTGTTAATAAATAGTAAAAAAAATTTAACAATTTTTCTTAAATATAAAAAATGCGAGAATTGCACTTTTTGCTGAAGGAGTGTATATTTATGAAAGGGAAGAAGAAAAAAAAGAAGATGAGAGGTAGTCAACGGTCAAAGTAACAGGAAAACGTAATGCCCTAAAGTGGAGAAAGTGTCAGTACTTCGATTGTTTACTACTGATTGCGTAACGAGTCTACACACAACCACTTCTTTCACCAAAAATAATAAATAAATGTGATGATCAATGATAACTTTGCTCTCTCCTTTTTCTGTCACTATCGTAATTAATAGTTCAATAAAACATATGGTATTTACTATTCCTCTTTTTATGTCAACAGTATTTACTATTGTTAAATTATACTCCCTCCATTTTTAAAAAAAAGTGATATTTTGAGATTTTAATTTTATTTTATAAAAAGTATCGTTTTATATTTTCGATACAAATTTATAAGCGAAATTCCGGTTTTAACCTCACTGTTTTAATGTATTAATTGGAGAGAGAATTTTTTTATAAGTATTAATGAATGACATGTAAAACTTTTTAACAATTTTTAATATGTATGAAAAATGTCAAAATGATACTTTTTGCGAAACAGAGGAAAATATAAAGCTGTAGCTTGCCATGTGATGGAAAAAAAACTTGCCATGTTTTTGTTGTTATCATAATTAGTTAATTACTAGTTCAACAAAGCATATGGTATTTACTGCTATTACTCTTGAAATTAACCAATAGAGGTACAAAGAGAAAATAAAAATATAAAACAAATTCTTCATACTATCTTCAGTTTTTTTAGAACTCTTTTGATAGTTTTCTCTTCAAATTTTAGGGGTTCTGTTTTCTAATTATTAAGTTTTTTTCTTCTAATTTTTAAGTCCACAGTATCAAAAAAAGTTAACAGTGTAAATGAAAAAATTAAGCTCATTATTGTGAGTGTCGAGATATTAGTGATTTTTTTAGTATCTTAAATATTTTCTTATTTGCATGTAATTTCTCCAGTTTTTCTCACTTTTCTTAAATTTGTAATTTTGTATCTCTAAAAGATAAATCAAAACCACTACGTTGGGAAATTTTCAAAGAAAATCAAAATCATGAGACTTGTATTTTTACTCATACGAAACTTTGCTATATGCTAATTTTATCATTTTATCCATTACTTTCTGTAATTATATTTATCACTATATTTTTCAATGTTAGATAAGAGAAGATCATTATATCCCAATGATTTTCTTCTCACTTGAGTTCAAACGCATGTCACCACGGTGGTATTTAGTCTCTTTAAATAAAAACTCTTTCATACGCGCAGGAACAAGCGGTGTATACTAACTCGTAGATCAAGGCCGAAGGTGGGGTTTTTCTTGGATATGGGCCACTTTGCGGTGAGGCTAGTAACTATTAAAAGTTTACCGTAACAGTCTAAAACTATGCTTTTAACATGAGAGTTGACACTCAAAAACCTAATTTCTCTTTCAATTCTCTCTTAGCCACTTTCAAATTTGCGTGGCGAGCGGCTGCGCCGCTGATGGATCCCAAAAATCCATCTCTGAACCATGGTGTTCCACATTGTGAGGAGAAGAAAAATATAGCGATTTTATTCAATATATTTGTGATACGACGAATGATGATCTAAAGGTGAAGCGGACAATATTCGCCCCCCCCCCTCTCATTTGCACTCCTCTTCTTCCTTTTATCCTCCTCCCACATGCGTAACCACCATTAACCATTTATTTCCAGGTCTCCTCTCATCAATGCCCTAGTTAATGCGTTTTGATTTTGTTGATCATTCTTGGCGATTTTGGGTCTGGTCCTCTTATGCGGCCCATACTCTCCCTTGCACCTCCCTTGCTTTGGTTATGGGCTTTCTCGGCCCACTGCCGATTCTTGGTTTGCTATTCTGGTGTCCAAACCGGATTTGGTAGGATGGAATCCACCTCCATCAAGAGCCCCCCCCTCCTAAAGCTCGACGAGGGAACCTGGTTAGAAGCTCTTATGAGTGAGACTGCTAAGCAACCTTCCCTGGAGAGGTTTTTGATAATTTTGGAAGAACAAAATCTGGTTTGGATTCGATGATTTTATTGGTTTACTTATGGAAAAGTTTGATTTGGACTTTAATTTGAATTGAACGACTTCCCACATCTCATCCTTGAAAAGTTTTGATTTGATGTGGGACGGACCCGCCATTGCCCCCACTCTCCACGTAAGCCTCGATATTCGCGTTATTTAAAACCCAAGACTCTACGCCTCCTTCTTTTTTTTCTGACTTCATCAAAAGGTTTGCTTTCTTATAACCTTCTCACTTTCTTTCCCTTACTTGTTTTACCGTTTTCTTTGTGAATTATTCTCGCAATTCCGCCGTTCCTCTTTGCCGTAAACCTAGATCTCCCAATTCTCAATCATGGACCCTGAATCCCTGGTTACACACTGGAGAAAACCCTCGTCTTCCTCCTCCCTTTCTGTCGTGCGGCCCGACGATGCTGCTAGGTCCCCCGGCAAAAGGCCTCTCTTGCTTGAGGAACCCGTAGATCTTCCTTTCTTCCACGCAGACCCCGTCACGGGTGAAGCGGAGGGAAGCCCCGCCATTGACGATGAAGACTTTCCGGAAGAGGATCGCCTCGTCGTCATTCCAGCGATTCCTATGGCCATCGTTCCACCGGAAAATGGCCCAGTTGTTGGTTCGACCTCGAGCACTGCTGAATCTCTTCAAACTGTGAGGGAGGATTTCAACGTCCCTGATAACGTCTTATTCCTCCTTCCTTCCCTCCCCCCCAAGACAGACCCTGGACTCTGCCTTCCAGCTACTTCTGTGTCTACGAGTCGTTCATCAGAGGCTCTCGCTTGTGGTTTCCCCTTCCTCTCCTTCTGATGGCCTATTGCAATTCCCGTCAGATCGCCCTTTCTCAACTTACGATGGGCGGAGTTAGGACCATCGTTGGTCTCTTCGTTCTCGCGGTGGAGGCCGACCTCAAGATGGGGATCCAACTTCTTGAAAGATTAACTTCTTTCAGGGGCATCAACAAGAAACCTGGGATCTACGTCGTCTCCGGGAATCCCTAGCTCGTCGCTCTTCTAGATAATAAAGCTGGCTCATGGGAGAGGGCCTACTTCTACGTGCAGGTCAACTCTAATTCCCTTCCCGCAATCTTCTCTAGATCAGTCCGCATGGACTAGAACTTTGACGCAAGTAGGCGACCTACTTAGACTGTCTCTTCCCTTGTTGCCCCGATTATATTACTAACACCTTTTCTGCTTATTTCAGCTCGGCCGATTGCAAAGAAAGCTAAGGACTTTCCGACCATGAGTGACGACCTTGCCGCACTTTGAGCTATCGAGGAGCGCCGCTGGGTGAGTTTCAACACTACTCACATTGCCGCCGCTGTTGCCACCCTTGCTGCCAAGGAGTCCGGCCACCCACCTTCTCCTTCCAAGCCTCTCGCTCCATTGCGCATCCAGTCTCCTCCTCCGATGGTGCGTCCCGCTGTCTATCTCCCAAACATGGAGCAAAGAGCTGTCGACGTAGCCCGTAAGCGGGCCGGACAAGACGAGGCTGAAAGCTCTCCGAGGGTGGCAACACATCCACAAGAGGGAGTTCTCACAACAAAGAAGGGTGGTTCCACCACTGCTGTCACGTCTCCAGGAATGCCCCATAGGAGTCTTTTTTCTGCCGTGGGTATTCGTGCTTCCATGCCGTCTCCAACGCTAATTCCTCCTCCCCCTCCTTCGAGCTCTGCATCACGTCCCTTCTCTGCTTCTGCGAAGGATGTTTCATTGGCTAAGGTCAAGGCTGCTACTGAAAAGAGGAAAGATGGAAAATCATCTTCCTCTGCTAGCGAGGAGCAGGTGCTTCGTAAGGAAGCCCCGTCACCTGCTGTCGTAGGAGATTGATAGCCTGGTGACTCAAGCTCTAAAAATAGAGCCCCTTCCTCCCCTTCCGTCATTCTCCCAAGAAACAAAGGACGGACGATTTCGGGGTCTTCAACCGCAAATCAGAGGAAGCAAAGGCCTCAATTCAGAGGTCGGAGGAAAGGAGACCATCTCACAGAGGCAACTCGGACCATAGGAGGTCGGAAGAGATCATGACAATATGCGGCTGTCCGAGCTTACCCTCCTCAAAGGAAAAGGTCATGCTGAAGAGCAGGGCCGTACTGTTATCGAACTCAGGGAATACGAATTTGAGTTCGGGTTCCCCGGAGATGTCCCCCTAGCCGAAGATGTTAAGGCCAACGAAGCTCTGTATCGTCACTTCCGCTTGACCGGGGACAAGATCACCGAACAAAAGATCCTAGAAAAATCCTCGACTTACCAGGAGGTCTGTCGTAGCAACACCGAGGTAATTCCCCGCACTTGTGTTTGTCTTTCTCCCTTTGCAAGACCGCCTGTTTGATGTTTCCTTTCCCTACGCTCTCAACACATGGGCTTCGTCAGTCGCATGAGATTGGAATACGAAGAGAAGCTCGAAACGGTAAAGAAGGTTGCCTTCAATCATTTCCATGAGTTGCTGATCGAAAGAGAGACAGCTGCTGGTGCCATCAAACGCGCCGTTGAGGCGGAGTTTTTTGCCAAGTCTTTCTTGAATAAGGTCAACAAGCTCGAGATAACTGACTCCCTGCTCCGCTCCAAGCTGGCCTCTGCCAGGGAGGAATTGAGAAAGGAGAAAGACGCAGCTGCCGAACTTCGGAAATTGTTGGAGGCCTCGCAGGAAGAAGCTAAAAAGAGAGAATTCGAGCTCGAGGGAACATCGAGGGCAAAGAACGACCTTGGGTGGAGACTCGAGTCCGCTCGGGCTGTGCATGCTGAGGAGGTGGAAAGGCTAAGGCTACAGAGCGAGCGGGCGGTGAAGGAAGCAGCGAGAGGGGCACGGAAGGAAGCAGCGGCCAAGTATAGACCCAGGTTCAAGAAGGCTGAAAGAGCTATCAAGGACCTCGAGCTCGTACAGGAGAACGCGCTCCTCCAGTCCTTAGCCCAGAGTCGTATCGATTTGCTAAAGGAACTGGCTGGGAGAGGTGTCCCCGACCTAGAGGCTGACATGCAGAAATGGGAGGAGGCTCTTGCCAACTTCCGTATTGAGTTAGAGTCCATGGATGTCGTGTATCTTGATGTTGAGCAGGATCTCTGTGTATCCCCTCTATCCGACAGCTCTGACGACCTGGCTACTCTCGCGGCTTCTACCTTTGTTAACTCAAAAGAAATCTCCTCTCAAGAGGCCGCTACCGCCGGACCAGAGGGCTCCGAGGTGGCACCGGGGGAACAACTGACTACGAGTGATAGCCCTCTCGTGGAAATTGCTACGGTGGCTGCCAGACTTCCAGTGGCTCCTGCCTCAGCTATTACGGACCCATCCCCTCCAACTCTTTATCAAATCGGCTCGAACCTTAGCATCCTATCTTGCGAAGCCGCCTCCGATCTCCTTAAGGACCCCGCCTAAGTTGTTTAGTTTTTTTTTCTGCTCTTTTTTCTTGTCTCTGCATACCCAAGAAGGTTTTAGTTTATGAATTGTATGTTCTTTTGGAGCCTTTAATCTGACCCCCTTTTTTTTAGATTGTTTCGCTTTCGCGTTTCTCGTAACTTGAATCCGCTATTTTTCTGTGCCTTTTTTTTAGCGATGGTCGTCAAAATACCCAACATGACTGGCTTATCGGGGCTAGCATGTTTTAAAGTAACACCATTGATCTTAAATGGTCTTGAGTGGTGATTTTTCGTTTGAGGAAGGAATATGAAAGTATATGAGGGCCCTCTGACAGAACCTTTAGGTGGTTCCTTCTTTGTTAGTTCTATTCTGACATATCACCCTTCTATGAAGTGATGGTCATAGGTGTGGGGGTAGACTCCGGCTTACTCTGTCGGTTGCCAAGGTACTTTGGTGCAGCTCAGCACTGGCTTACCCAGTGCTTTACTCGTCAACTTTGAAGACATTTTTGTGGGCACGACCCGACTGCCTTTAGTATGCTTAAGCTCATACTTGACCAAGATGGAACCATACGGAGGTAGCCATTCCATGGTCGAGATGTCGATTCACCGAGGCACTCATGAGGAATGCGTAATTTAGGTCGGACAGCATGGCCAAGGCGTCGACATTTGGAAGTTTGGGTAACGGAGCTCAATAATTTTGAGAGTGGTTCTGTGTATCCCCAATACTTTTTTTTTTGATATCACAGTCGCACCCGCCCCCGGGCTGCTTATGCACTCTGGAGGAGGACTACGACAATAGGTAAGTTGTTTTACCATGTTGTTCCTTCGGAGTTGTGTCCCCTCTTCCAAGAGGTCGGTTTCACGACTACAACGTGCCTTCCTGTTTTTTTGTCGACGAATTCTACTTAGATGGAGGTCAAGGTAACTCAGTGTTGGAAGTAATCTTCTTTAGAATGGTACATATTCCGAGTCAAAGTGACAATAAGATTAAAATTTTCGGGCTCTCCACTTTTATTGCAAACGTGAACGACCTTGGGGAGTAGATCAGGGCCAATTATCTCGGTCGTTTTGGCTACCTGGAATTCACCCCATTCCACCGGAGATCCACACCCGGGGTGCTGTTACCTCTAGTCTCAATGTAGGGCGTTGTCGCGCGAGCTCGAGGACCTGCCTTCACCCCGTACGGCGTAGTCAGAAGCTCAGTGTTTTACGACGTGATGCGTGAGCGGGGTTTTCCCGTGCTCCCTCTGCTACTCTGCCGACCTAAACCGCCGAGCTGACTACTTTTGTGGATATGAGACTGCTCTGTTCGGAGCTCGTCCGTGGTCTGGTCATGGTTTTGCCGCAATAACGAGAGTCCGGTACGTGCCCGTGCGTGTGCCCCCGCTAGATCTAACTCTCCCTTTCCTGGTGTTTGACCGTTTTGCCTCTGAATCTCAAGGCTCCACGCTATTTGTGTTGTCATCGACCATTGGTGGTTTCCAATCTTCTTGAGACGTTCAAGATCGTTGCCCAACTTCATGTCCAGTGCATCGGTGACAACTTGGGAATATTTTTCGTCTTTGTAATCCTTCCGTCAGCCCTTCGTTTATGTCAACATCAGCCTCCTTGCTAACAATGTTAGCTAATCGTCCATCAACACCTTTGATAGGAGTAAGGGTAAACGTGATTTTTGCAAAGGAGAGTGAGATGCAAGTTGCACGGCCTTTAGCGGTTGCGATGCTGACGGCGGAGCCGCTACTGTCGTTTCCTCCGTTGTCTCCAAATTTGATCCTACAACCACCAGAGAAAGAACAACCATGCAGAACGCGGAACGAAATCAATGTGGATTCACCTGAGGTTCGGTTGTGAAGTCGGATGTAGCACAGCGAAATCCACCCTCCTTCTAGCGCCAATTGATGGATCCCAAAAATCCATCTCCGAACCATAGTGTTCCACATTGTGAGGAGACGAAAAATATAGCGAATTTATTTAATATATTTGTGATACGACGAATGATGATCTAAAGGTGAAGCGGACAATGTTCGGGCCCCCTGTCCTTTGAACTCCTCTTTTTCCTTTTATCCTCCTCCCACATGCGTAACCATCGTTAGCCATTTATTTCCGGGTCTCCTCTCATCAATGCCCTAGTTAATGCGTTTTGATTTTGTTGACCATTCTTGGCGGTTTAGGGCCTGATCCTCTTCTGCGGCCCATACTCTCCTTTAAACCACCCTTGCTTTGGTTATGAGCTTTCTCGGCCCACTGCAGATTCTTAGTTTGTTATCCTGGTGTCCAAACCGGATTTGGTAGGGTGGAATCCACCTCCATCAGCCGCGGGTCACCCTCCCTTTATCTTTGTTTTCGTTTCTTCTTTCATGCTTCTTCTTCGCCTATTTGCTCTTCTCCTCTTCCTTGAATATGCTAGATGTTCTGGCTCTGAAATTGATGTGTCGATTTTTGTCTTTGGAGTGGTGGTGACAAGCGAGGATGGGTTGTTGCAGAGGGTTTTCTTAGGGAGATAGACGTGGCGAGGGTTCGAATATCTGTTTATCCACTCAATATGCGTTTGAAGTCAAGGAGCCAAGGGTGTCTTCGTTCAGGTATGTCAGGTCATGTTCTCCTATGTACTTCTACGGTTCTCGTGTTCTAAGTCACCTCCTCTCCTCATCTAAGTTGGGAGGCGCCGTCTCGTAAGGCTTGAACCAAGATGGTGGTTCATTTTCCTAGTCTTGCATGTCGATTCTCAGAAGTTTCATCATGTTAAGGTTCTGGCGAGATGACATCAGATCTGACAGTAACAGTGGTGGTGCGCTGCCAGCAATTCGTCCAAAGTGCTATCTCAGGGTCATGATTCTCTTCTTACTGATGATGGAGTGTTTATGAAGTAGGGGCTTGATCAACATTGCTCGGAGAAGATTCACCTGCAAGTTCTCTGTTGGTGAGGCACATGCAAGGTCTTGAAGTCCTTGGTTTTGTCAACCATGAGCAGAAAGCTTAGGTGGCGTGGTGTTTGGATCTCAGCATTTCCGCATGTGAGATTGCGGTCGTCTATAGCCGTTCTAACAAGCTAGTCCCTATCTTCTTTTGTGCAAGTTCGGTTCATGGCAAATGTGGGCAATATTTTCTTTCCAAATAAGAGTGATTTCCAAAGATTGATAAGGACAAAGTTGACTGGTGTGTAAGGGTTTACTTAAGAGATTTGTGGCAATCAGTGCGTCTTAATCCTACGACCGGTGGTGATTGGGTACCTGAGTTGCATCCGAGATTATATTTTTAGCAAAGTTGCGCGGGATGTAGTAAATCTATTGGAGACAGACTTTGAGCAAGCCAAATTCTACCGAGTTTAGACTCATGTCATCATTGCGGCTTCCACCCATGTGGCAATGTTAGTTCTTTCAATTATGTTACCTCCTTGAAGTCTTACTAATTACCTTGTTTCGTTAGTTCTAGTGTCTTTTTTAATACTAAGTAATTCCGTTTTTCGTTAGTATTTGATAGTCGTAGGTTTTTTTTTATTATCCGCTACTAGTGATCTTTGTAATCTCTGTCAAAAATCTAAAATCGTATAATATTTAACATTTACACTAAAAAAAGTTAAATAAATTAAGACTATGAGAACAAAAAATATTTAAGTGTTCCTGGAGATTTAATGTGATAGAAACAAAAAAAAAAAAGTATTCATGGATGACAATGAATTGCAATTAAAAACAAGGATGTGTTAGGTAACGTGTCGAGATCAGAACGGTGCAATGATGAAACACAAATGTGGACCGGCGTGCACACTCACTCCCCCATCTTCACACCTTTTTTTTTGGTCTTTCTCTGAAAAAACAATTCCACAAAAATATATATTAAAAAGTAGAAAATTCAGTCTTTGTTCAATCATTATCTAAAAATTCCCAAAACCAAATTATAAGAAAAAAGAAGCTAGTAAAAACAACCCCTTTTGGCTCTCTTTCTTCAGAGGAGAGAGAGAGAGGATTAGAGTGAAAAAGCTTGTCTTCAACTTCATATATATACTACAAACTTCATATATTTAGACATAGTGAGTTAGAGAGAAAGAGGATTTAGCATTAGCAATGGAGTACGAAAGGATAGAGAAGGTAAAGGCTACTAAAATCTTCACTTACTCTCTCAGCATTTTCTCTTGTCTTCAATCTGTACTTCTCTGTTTTGTCATCTATATTTCACTCTTCCATTATGTTTTTTCCCTTGTTTTATTGGATATTGAAGTAAAGATTTTGGCATCCATTATGTTACACTCAGTTTCTTCTATCTGTTGAAGAATTTCTAGGGAAAAGAGATAAACTTTGTTTTCTCCATACTATTCATTTTGCAGAAATTTTTCATCCTTTTTTCCTCCTCAAAATCAATTAGATAATTTTGCTTTTACATATTTTAGCAGAAGAGCATAATTTCGCCGACGAAGCTGCGAATGAAGCTAATGGGTCCACACAATAACAAGAAGAGAGAAGGATCCAACACTAACTCTTCAACAACATCTCCTTCTCGTCTTCAGGTTTCAGATGACTCTAACTTCTTCAAGAATAGCTTGTTAGCTTCTAAATCTGATTCAGACGACGACGACGGTAATCTGATTTTCTTCTCTCCTCTTCAGTGTCTCAATTGATATATTTAATCCTTCTTTTTTTAAGTCCTAGAATACTAAAGTCTCCATCTTTGCTCTGTTCTTTCTTAAGTTTGAGTATTTGCCATCTTCTTGTTTGCTCTCTCTCTCTGTTCCATGTTACAATAAAAGTCTTTTAGTCGATTTTAGCTTGGGTAGAGTTGATGTTTGTGCTCTGTTCTTGTCTGTTTTTGGTCACAAACAATTCGCTAAAGTTTGCGTCTTTGCTCTGTTCTTGTTCGTGTGTGATTTCTTCTAGTGGCGGCTTCAACTATGGATATAGGAGTAGCTAAACTGCCAAATGAGGCGGCTTTGGACATATCCGAGAGCCGTACACATCGGTGTGAGGGTGTTACGAGAGGAAACGATCAACCAAGACCCCAGCAATTTCGAAAGGGTGACGTGAGTATGGCTTTGAGACCTCAAGATCAAGATGAAAATCTTGATTATGACAGTAATGCTAGCTCTTCAAGCTTCGAGTTTCACGGTGGTGTTCGTGGTGAGCGTTCCAATTTGAATCATGTCTCAAGAGCATACCCTTCAAGACAAATGCCATCCAAATGGAATGATGCTGAGAAGTGGATAATGAGCAGGCAGAACTTGGTGATACGGAAGAACGGTCAAGGGAACCGAATCCCCGTGAGAGTTGTGCCTGACAATGCAGGTTTTGAGCATACCAAATCAAGGATGGATCCGAGCCAATCCTCACAAATTGCCGTGTTTGAGAAGTTTCCTAATCCAATTCTGACTCAAGGATATGGAGGAAACTTGTTGATCGATCAGTCCACACAAAGCAATAATCTTGTGGGTACAACTAAGGACTCATCGCCTAATGGTACAACAGGTAAAAAAGGTTTGCTAGTTTTTCGCGGAATTGTTAGTTTACTGGAGCTTGCAAAGCTTGACATGATAAGTGTTTTTTTGATGTGTGAAGCTGGTCCTGCGATTCGTTCTGTATGTATGAGAGATATGGGAACCGAAATGACGCCAATACCAAGTCAAGAACCTTCAAGATCTATCACACCAGTTGATGCAACAACTCCTCTTCGCAGCCCTACTTCTTCTCTGCCTTCTACTCCTAGAGGTGGCCAACAAGAAGAGACTTCTTTGCCACAAGACCCTTCAAGAAACACAAGAATAGAACTATCTGAGGAGGAAATGAAAGCAAAGACGAGAAAAGAGATAGTAGAGCTCGGAGTTCGACTAGGGAAGATGAACATCGCGGCTTGGGCAAGTAAAGAAGAAGAGGAGAAGAGTAACAACAATTTAGCTAAAGAGGAGACAGAGAGGATTGAGTTTGATAAAAGAGCAACTGCTTGGGAAGAAGCAGAGAAATCCAAACATAATGCAAGGTCAGTGTTTGCTCTTATGACCTCAATATTAGCTTCTTGGGTCAAGAAACGTAAGAGTAAAAGACTTCAAAACGTTGTTGAAACTCAACTTTTTAGGTATAAGCGTGAGGAAATCAGAATCCAAGCTTGGGAAAGTCAGAAGAAATCCAAACTCGAAGCGGAAATGCGACGTATTGAGGTATGTAAGGAAATTTTCTTTTCCTGATTGAAGTTTTTTCTTGGTCACTCACTGCAAAAGCATTGATAAAATTTATGTTGATAGGCTAAAGTTGAGCAGATGAAAGCTGAAGCTGAAGCCAAGATGGTGAAGAAAATAGCAATGGCTAAGCAAAAGTCGGAAGAGAAACGGGCTTTAGCGGAAGCTAGACTAGCCCGCGATGCGGACAAGGCAGCAGCTGAAGTTGAATATATTCGGGAAACTGGTCGAATACCGTCTTCAGGTTACAAGATATGTTGTGGTTGCTTCTAATGAGGGATTATATTTGATAAATTCTCTTTTGAGTAAACCAGGATTGGTTGTGTAATATATATACTATTGTTATTTAGAAATTACTAACAGATTTGAAGGGAAGTTGGCAAAATCTTACTCCAACAATCTATTTTAAAAGGGAATACAAAGACTTTTTTATGTGTGATTTTTCAAAGTGAATATATTTAAAATTTTATTAAATGTATCTAATAAATTAAAATAACTCTAATTA
>OVAN01005266.1:0-23859 GCA_900406275.1 Anastatica hierochuntica | reverse complement strand
TCCGAGTAAGTTTGATTAAAGATGCGATCTTGGACGTTAATTTCGAGATCATTATTTTTGACACCAACACTCATTCTCGTCCACGTTTTGGAGCTGAAAAGATGAGTTATTTTAAGGAAGAGAAATCATGATATCTAACAGATCTCAAATAAGTCCCTATGCCCAAAGAAGAAGTTAAGCCAACTGGGTTAAACAAAGACAAGGGAAAGGATATTGCTACTACATCCAGGACCAGAGGCGTTAAGTGCTTCAAATGCCAAGGGAGAGGACATTATGCGAACGAATGCACTAACAAGAATGTGATGATTCTTATTGATTACAAGGAGTATGAAATCGAAGATGAAGAACCTAAATTTTTGGAGGATGAGTATGAGGAAGAGCTTGTTAAAGGAGAGTTGCTGGTTGTGAGGAGGTCTTTAAGTGTGCAAACTAAAACCGAGGAGCATGAGCGAAGGGAGAATTTGGTCCATACGCGCTGCTTGGTTCAAGGCAAGGTTTATAGCCTTATCATTGATGGGGGGAGCTATACTAATGTGGCGAATGAGAACATGGTCCAAAAGCTTGGTTAGAAAGAAAATAATCATCCATAGCCATATAAGCTGTAATGGCTCAACGAAAATGGGGATATGAATGTGATCAACCAAGTGATGGTTCCTATAACCATCGGCAAGTATGAGGATGAGGTCTTATGTGATGCTCTACCAATGGAAGCTGGATATATCCTACTCGGAATACCTTGGCAATTAGATCGCGAAGTTATACATAATGGCTTTACTAATAAGTATTCTTTTGAGTTTAATGAAAGGAAAATGGTGCTGGTACCTATGACGCCTAAGGAGGTTTACCAAGACCAACTGAAGCTGAAACAAAAGGGAGAAATCACAACAAAACAATCCAACGTTTTTGCCAAATCTGGTGATGTTAAGAAATCCCTTAATTGTAACAAATTGGTGTTGTTATTTTTGTTTAAAGAAGCTCTTTCGAGCTTAACTAATCTGGAACCGGTGCTGTCGAGTGAGATGTCTTCTTTGTTATAGGATTACAAAGACGTTTTTCCAAAGCAAAGTTCCAAGGGGCTGCCACCAATCCGAGGGAGTGAGCACCAAATCAATTTTGTTCCCGATGCTTCACTTCCAAACCGACCAGCTTATAGAACCAATCCAATGGAGACTAAGGAGCTGAAAATATAGATTGAGGAACTCATGGATAAGTGATACATCCGAGAGAGTATGAGTCCATGTGTTGTTTCCATCCTCCTCGTATCAAAGAAAGATGGCAGCTGGCGCATGTGCACTTGATGTGAGGTTAGAGTTTAATATTTATAAACCTAAGGCTAATCTCAATCTCGCAAGAGAACGAGGTCAAATCGTAGTACTTTAGGGTCATCCAATGATTTAAAGACTTGACTAGTAGAACCTAAGCAAAGGGAATACACTGAGAATCCTAGTCTAGGTGGTCGATTTAGAATGGGATTGTCACGAGTCTCCACTAAATCTAGTGATCAACAAGGCCAAGCATAATGAAAAATGCATAAACGAAAGCAATAATTAAACTAGCAACAATTAAACTAGCAACAAGGAAAAGCAAGAAAGGAGTGAACTTGGATGTAAACAATAAAAAGGTAGGATCTTGAGATAATAGTAATGGGTTCAGGGTCGATCGTGTGATGTGATGGACTTTACTAAGGCTTTATTAGAAGATTGAAGCTATTCAGAGGCCAAAAATCCCTCTATAATCGATCTACCCACTCTCGTGGCGAAGATCTATTCACCCATACACATTACAAGGCTCAACTCCCGTTTGTTTCCTATCTAAACATGTAAGTGATAGTGTTCATCAAGCCCTTCTAGCCATTAAACACCTTGATGTCCCACTGAGCAAACTACTCTCATAGCTCAAAGTAAAAACATAGATCTAGTTCTCTCAAGCATTTCATCGAACACTTTCTAGGCATCAATGCGCAACCAATGGACTTTGAAGAACTAAACAAGATCTAGTAGGAATCTTTGCCAAAATCTAGTCTAATCATCCATCACAACCCTAGATCTAACCCTAGCCTACTACATATCAAGATCCAAGAAGGATCTACTCACTAAGAGTCATGGAAATCTAAAGGCAAGAGTTGGGTCTTTGAGCTTCCATCTTCTTAGATGATAGATCTAAAGAAAGAGATGAAAAGAAAAGATCCAAATTCACTCAAAAGTATTAAAGAAGTTATTACAATAGTTTTGATCTCCAAATAGATGAAAGATGTTCAAAGAAAAGTAAAGTTGATGATCTCCTTGTTCTTGGTTCACATAAGAAGCTATTTATACTAAAGGGAAGAAGTATGGGTGCCCTAAAAGGACTTTTTTAACGTCAAGGTGGGCAGTCGTCGCCCAAATGTGGGATACCATCGGCCTACAGATTGATAGTAGCTCCCCTTGGGCAGCAAAACTCCTAAGGGAGGCAATTGGCGAGCCAAGGTGCCTCATTGTCGACCTCAGGGTCGACAACTGGTCAGCTTGGCAATTTGTGGCTTCTTCTTCATTCCTTTGAATGCTCCAATTGGTCCCATATTCTCCCATAGCATTTGGCTCCTCTTTTCCTTGATTCCTTAGCTCTAAATTCACGTTGAATCCATCTCTAGAGCCTCCATGAATCCATCTCAAAGTTGTACCTACAATTGCAAAGATAAAATATGCAAATGCAATTGATCCTAAACTAGAATCTAGACTCAAACTTATGGATTCTAAGACTTGTATGAAATTTTTTTAAAATAAATTGGATGAAACTAAGCTAAAATGCATCAAAATATGCAAGAAAATATGTACACATCAACACCTCCGGACTTTTCCTTTGCTTGTCCTCAAGCAAATAACAAAGACCAAACCCGTAAATGAGGTTTGCAAGTGAGAACTCAAAACAAAGATAAGAAAAGTAATGCCTTAAGCCCAGTGTCCTCAAAACAAGTAAAATGGTGCAAAAATCATCTAAGAGTCTATGTATTTCTCCATGATCATCACAAAACCAACTCTTAAAATCTAAGCTAAGCATCCATAAACTACCCATCGCCAATTCTTTTTTACATTCAATTAAGCTTAAGTGTGAGTTCTTTACCTATGGGAAATGCATCTCATCCATTCGGTTTGGAGTTCAAAGAAGGGGTTGATGTAAAGAAGTGTAAAAAGAAGAGGGTTCACTCAATTTGAAGTGGTTTCTCTTATACAAAAGTAGTGCAAGATAATAGGCAAAAGCAAGGTGGTAGCCGAACAATTTACGCATACAAAACATTTACTTCCTCTAACTGTTTCCACCCCATTACTTCTTAAGGATCTAGAAACTTACTTGATATACTTCCCATCTTAGATCTAGAAATGATAAACTTTTATTGAACCAAACTCACTTATTCTTTTTCTTTTTGTGGACAACTAGAGATTCTTAAACTTTTAAACTTCTTAGCAACTAACCTTCTTTTGATTTTAAGAGCCACTATCTAATCACTTGGATTCTTTCTTTCTTTTTCTTTTTAAGGGTGGACTCTCGAAGATTGTAGTTTCTAAGGTTAGAGCTTAAACTTATTATTAATCTCTAGTGCCTTTTTCTTTCACTTCTCTTTTCTATCTTTTTAGATTTCCTTCCTTCTTTTTCTTTTTCTTATTCAAACAACCTAGGATCATATATGCAATAAGGAACATCTACTTGAATCTACATACAAACCATTCACAAGACTTAGAAAAAACCAAAACCACAAAAGATTTTCGCTTGCTATGACTCTAGTTAGCCTTAAAGTGAGGCTAACTCTAATGAAGTATCCTCTTTGTCGTTCAACTTTAATTCACTCGGGATTTTGCCTGGGTGTGCACTTTCCAAAAGAGGCCTCACATATCGAAATATTAGAGGGTTTTGAAGGAAAGGTTTAAGGATTTACAAGGATAGGTGACTACTCTAAAGATGAGAGTACCCATTCCAGCTAAGAAAGAGTAGAAAAATGGTTAAAACGCAGCTTAAATGTAGCGATTTCCCAAGGTCAAGTATGACAAAGCTCATGAGCAAAATATTAACATTCATTAAATGCCATCTTAGATAGGAATTAACTCAAAAGATAACTTATTTCCACATTCACAAAGACCTTTAAGTGGTTAATTCCAATCACGAATTTTCCTAAGACAAAAAGTGGTCTATGCAACATCTTACTTCTAATGAGGGCATTGGCCATTAAACAAACTCAATTCTTTGTAAGGTAGTTCTATCATTGTTCCCTATGAAAAATTCAATCCTATATGCTCTTAAGAAACTAAGTATTTACAAATGGATGCAATCTATATGCAAAGCTTTGAAAACAAATTGAAAATATTTTTGGTTTTTTCGAAATTTTTCAATTTTTTTGTTGGGTTTTTCACAAATCATAAGTATATACAATGCATGACTCAATATGTGAAGAGAAAAGAAAACATCAAAACTCAAAATGACATTAGTACTAAGACCCTCCCTTAGACTTAAATGTCACTGTCTCGGTGAATTTTAAACCACGAGAGTGACCTTTAAAACATACATAAAAAACGAAAATATGCAATGGTATTTACAAAGGATTGTAGGCGTACCTTTTGAAAACTCATACATATGAGTGTCTTGTGGAATCGACGGAGGAGTTGGGCTCGTCTTTGTTGCATCTTAAGCTTTGTGGTCGTGATGATGAAGGGCCGATAGAGTCTTTCCCATGTTTTCTCTGGGATGGCTCTTGGTATAAAGTTCTCGGTGGTTGCATCTCTTGCTCATGTTGTTCACGGATCACCAATGGCGAATGAGCTACGGTTGTCTCGATCTTTCGAAATCACACCTTGTGCATTCTTGAATGTCTTCATCACTCTCGCTTGAGGTTGCTTATTTGTTGTACCTTGTTTTCTTTTGAACTGCCTCATTAGTCGCGAGAGCATATTTCCTTGTTTTCTTATGACCTTGGCATGTCTTTTTAATTCAATTTCCAAGCATTGCTCATATGGTGTCCTTAGATGTGGTCGTGTCCGATATTAGCCGAGGAGTGAATGGTCAAATATGTCTTGATGTCTCTCTCTTTGGGGTTGGCTTTGTTCAAATAGTCTATGAATGGTCAAATGTCTTGATGGCTTGGTAGGTGAAAGTCGATGTCCTTCTTCATTGTTGCCGATGTATGCTCCGATTCCAGCATAAGAAGGTTATAAGCCCTCCATCTTCTTTGTTCATCCATGAACAAGTAGATCACTACATCTCTAGGACCATAGCCAAAGGTGAATTGTCGTTCCACTAAGTAAAGCATGTCCATTGTGGCTCTCTCTTAGAAATTTTCGGTCCTTCTTTCTTCCTCGATATTTTTACCTTCCCATTCATCAAGTTCAATTCCAAGGTAGTAAAACAATGGAGTGAGCATGCCTCCAATCCTTGTGACGGGATAATTTTTTCTTCTCATTTCCTCCGCATGATTAAGGAGAATACTTTCGAACATGAGACCAAGGTTGGTGTTGTCGCCTAAGTAATCCACCCATCTCTCTCCATTTTTGTCTTTTAAATGCCTCTTCAATCCTTGGAAAAGCAACTTCATAGCAAGCTCATTCATAATCTTGGGGTTTCCCATAACAAGATAGGTGTTGACCACAAACTCCATCGTGTATCGTATTGTTGGGTTACGGATCTTTGTTATTGTGGTCGATCCCTCCATGTATTCCCCAATGGAAATTCTTTTCCAAAGCTTGATTGAATCTAAACCATCCTCAAAACCGACTCCATTCTTTGATGGGTTCAACTCGTAGACCTTACATACTTCTCGTGTTAAGATCTTGTATTCATCATCCTTTATCCTAAAGGTAATGTATCCAAAACCATGCCCTAAGTCTCCATCTCCTTGTTGAAAGTGCAACGTAGATAGGAACTGAAGTGTTTGTTGTGTGTAGGATGGATGGTGCATTCCGAACAAACTCTCAAGACCCATTCTTTTTAACAATGCACGCACGTGGTCATGAATAGCCATGTCTCTCAACAAACTATCATCAACCCACAGTGTTGTTTCCACCTTCGAATGCTTTTGGAGATATAAGTAGATATTTCGCTCCTCGATCAGCCATGATTGGTAAGAAACTCGCATAGCGGGTTGTGGTTGTGTCATTCTTGTTTGGTACCTACACTTAAAAAGTATAGGTAAGGTGAGTTCAGGATTTAACTTTGAACCGTTATATCAATGATGAAATCATGAAGCACGATGTCCTGGTTCTTAGCAATTTTCCTAGGCTAATTCTTAATTCTAAATGCGATACAATCATGAGATATCAAAATGCCATGATTCAAAGAGATATAAATTTCGGCCAATAGGAATTTCCACATAAGAGTATGCATTTGATTTTCCCACTTTCCAAACTTAGAATCATGTGGATGCTTACTTACCAAGTTCAAAATCCATTTAATCTCATTTCAAGAACATTTATAAATTTAGGCATGATGTGCACTTAATATAATATGCCTAAATTCACAATTATGGACCAAACTTTAAAGTAGTAAATTCTAATTATGCACAAGCAAACCAAGTATCCAACAGTCTACACCTTGCACTCAATAGAATTCACAAATCAACTTTCTCAAAGAAACGCCTATATGGTCGAAAATTTCAAGATGAAGAACAAACTTACGAATTTCTCAAATTTAGAAAGTGACTCATGAAATCGTGCTCAATCAACACCAATCACATACATCAACCATAAAATTAAAGTTTTCCCAATTTGAATTCAAAAACACTATTCCCTCCACTATACATCTCAAGAACAAAAATTTGATTTATGCATTTCTAGTTGCTTCTAGGTGCTTCAAGTTCAACAAACACCAACAACTAAGCTTCTCCAACTCTAATAAACCACAAAACATCATTAAGCACCTTCACTTCAAGATATTCAAAAATTCAAGAGAGTAAAAGTGTAATTTCATAGTTTCATTAACTTGTTCTTGATGCTTTTCAAGAGTGGAATATTGATAGGAGTTAGAATGCACTTTAGAACAACAAAAATCTCTCAAGATTTCTCACAAATTCTCTCTTTAAAATTCATAACCTTTCTTTAGAAAAGAGAGAGTGAGTGTCGATCGTGATGAGAAAGAGAGAGGAGAGTGAGAGTGAAAAGTAGTGGTTAAGAGTAAAAGTTTAAAAAGTCATTTGCAAATTGGTCCCTCGGTTTCCAAAATACTTGATTTCTTTGAAAACTTTTGCAAAATAACCCAAATTTCAAATTAGGACCAAAGGTCTGAAATTGGATAAAAAATGGTTTAGTTTTCCCAAATCCAGCTTTTGCAAAATTAATCTTGAAATTCTTTTAAAGTGGTTAAATGCAAATTTAATGCTTGAGTTTAAGAGAACTTATCTTAGCCAATGGAATGTTCTTAACTACTAAGTGACAATGACTTGTTGGAAATGTCCATCCATATTCTAGTTTGGCCTTGATCCTTGCTTTGATTAGTTGTTCCTTGGCACTTAAGCTTAGAGTAAAAGAATGTCTTTGGAACAAGGTTATCCCAAGACATCATCATCATTATTGAATTGAAAAGCATTGAAATTTAAAGACTTAAAACAAATATTTACAAAAGATATGCATGAGATTGTCTCTCAAGTGCGCTTGTTTAAGGTCTTTAGCTTGACCATTTTTCTTTCTTTTAGTTGGTGAGACTAACGACCACCTCTTCATGGTTAGGTCCTCTTGGAGACTTCCTTATCACCCATTTCTTGATTTTGTCGGAGTTTTTCATTCCCTTACCCTTGTAGAAATGGGGGTTGTGACTATTCTTGGGGGTTGAACCTTGGGTGTTTGGTTCATCCTTTTTCAACCCCAAGTCTTCATGGGGCACATTTCCCTTAAGGTATTCCTCATGAAACAAATCCCAAAATCCATCATTCCCCAAACTCTCATTGACTTTTTCTTCTCGAATTCTACCATTTCTCTTTGGTTCGCTTTGGTAAACCCTACAACAAAAAGCATTGTCTCTCTTGGTTTTAAGCATTGGGTAAGAGACTCTTTCATAAACTTTTTTCAAAAGGATCTCTTTAGTATAAAAGTCTATTGAAGCTTCGGTAGTAAGGAGGAATGGCGTTCCTAAGATCAATGGGAATTGGCTTGGTTGGACTTAGTATGCACAACCACGAAATCACACTTAACAAGTGTTTTGTTTACCCTTAGCTCAATGTTATCTAGCCTTCCCATAGGAGTCGCATCCCTAGTAAGATGGGATCCGCTCCTCTCTTGATCTTGTATTGAAATCCAAGTTCTTTCACACGTTCTAGTGAGATGACATTCAAACTAGTACCGATTTCCACCAAAGCATCTTGAAAATGGTAATCCTTAAGAGCGCATAGAATTATAAACCTTCCCTCATCATTTCTCTTCTCTAGAGTCTTTTAAATTGCTCTAGTTTTTGAGATATCATTGTCCTTCATGATCTTCTCAACTTTGTCTCGTTGAGAAATGGTCTTTTCTAACTTCTTCTTGACAATTTCACTTGTCTTTGCTTCTTCTTCCCATTCCTTGAGAATGTCCAAAAGACCTTTCTTCTTGAGTTCTTTGTAATGCAACTCAAGGACTTACTTCTTAAAGCGTTGAGGGCATGGGAGTGTGGACTTAAGAACCAGAAGACTCAAAATGGTGAAGTCTTCCTCACTCACCTCTTCTCCTCTAGGCATATACCTATGAATCTTTTCTTTCTTCTTAAATGTCTCTTCCCTTGAGATATTGGGTTTCTCTTCTTCCTTGAAGCTTTCACTTTCCTTAGCTTCCTCGAAAACTTCTTCCTTAGTAGCCTTATCTTCAATCAAAGGCTCTTCCTCTTCTTTTTCAATCTCTACATCTCCATTAGCCAGAGGAGTGTCTTTCTTCTCAAGCTCCTTTCCAATTGAAGCATTTAACCTATCAATTCCAAGGTCAAATTCGACATGACCTTCCTTAATAATCGGGTTTCTAACCAATTCCACATTCAAGCAATCAACAATCTCATCAAGAGAATTCAAAAATAGATTCTCAAAATCATCAATAATCTTCTCCTCTTCAAGAGTAAAGATAATACCGTCTCATGGTTGAGGAGTGTTTTTGATTTCTTCTCAGAAAGCATTGCAAAAGTCCTTGTTAGACTCTCCCTTTTCTGTAGTTACTCCTTTTCCCTTACTGTCTAAGATCATTTGTTGGAGTTGGGAATCTATGATCTTAACATGTGAAGCAAGAGCTTCATGCTTGATCTTCATATCTAGGTATATAGACTCTATCTTCACATTCATCTCTCCAAACTTCTTGTTGAGCTCGGCCTTGGTTTCATTTTATCCTTCCACTAGCTTTTTAAGCATAGTATGATTCTCTTCTTCTTTGGTAAGACCAATTTGTTTTTGAGGCTTTTGGTAGTAGCCTTGCTTAGATTGGTATCGGTACCCTTGTTGGTTTGTCTTCGAAGGATAGACTTGATCTTGTGGATTCTCCACATTAGTGCTTTGGTAGGATAGGTTGTTGTTGTTGAAAGGGTTGTATCCTTGGTTGAAGGGTTTTTGATAGTACTCTCCTTGGATGTAGCTCACTTCTTCTTGGTTCTCACCCTCTTGTCTTTCGACTTCGATATCTACAAAGTGAACACTTCTTCTTGCTTGTTAAATGAGCCTATCATAATCATTCCCATCGCAATTGTCGCTTTGAGCGAGATTATCTATGAGTTTCTCTCCTTGATCGGCGGAAAGACTAGAAAAGCTTCCCATGGAGGCGTTGTTCAAAGCAAAGTGATACTTCTCATGGATACCTCTATGGATGATTTGAAGTAGGTTGCCCTTGGTGATACCATGGTGAGGAAAACTCCTTATATATCCATTGAAGCGAGCGTTCCCAAGCTTCATATAAAGACTCCATTCCTCCTTGCTTGAAGGTAGAGATCTTATTCTTTATCTTAGCCATCCTTCGGGGCGAGAAGAACTTAGCCAAGAATCTCCTTTTACATTCGTCCCATGTTATGATAGAAGATGTCACAACGCCTTTCTCCCATTGAGATGCTTTGTCTCCCAAAGAGAATGGAAACAAAGTCAATTTGATGATGTCTTCCGACGCTCCATTGATCTTTACCGTTCAAGTTGTCCAAGTGCTCTAGAGGGTTTTCTAACGCAAGACAAAAGAATCTAAACCATATTGATCAAGCTTGACTTGATCTCAAAGTTGTTGTTGCGGATTGGTGGGGGTCGTCTTATACCCATCCTTTCGCCATTAGTGAATGGCTCATCGCCTTTTCCAGTCCTTGGTTCTTATCTAGGGAGATGGAATGGACGGTTCCCTTGGTCCTCTTGAACAACAAAATTCCCATGGTTTGGAGGGGGAAATCGCTCTTGTTGAGGGTTCTCCATAGGTGCAAGATTCTCTTTTCCAACTTCTTGATTCATACCCAACCTTCTTAGATGGGCTTCTCTTTCTCTAGCTCTTCTTTTTCTTGATTTTTGTCTTTCAATGATTGTTGGATCAATGTCAAGAAGTCTTGTTTTTGGCTCACTTCTTGACCTTGTTATCATGTACCTTCGCAAATCAAAGAAAATGAACAAAAGAAAGTTAAAAACTTAAATAAAATAAGCAAAAAGTAAATCCTAGTCCTTGAATCCTAGAAATCTCTTTGAAGATTCTAGCTAAAGCCTAAATCAAACGGAAACGGCGCCAAAACTTAACGTGAGGTCAGAATTTAATATTTATAAACATAAGCCTACTCTCAATCCCGCAGGAGAACGGGGTCAAATCGTAGTACTTTAGGGTCGTCCAAGGATTTAAAGGCTTGACTAGTAGAACCTAAGCAAAGGGAATACACTGAGAATCCTAGTCTAGGTGGTCGATTTAGATAGGATTTGTCACGGGTCTCCACTAAATCTAGTGATCAAAAAGGCCAAACATAATGAAAATGCATAAATGAAAGCAATAATTAAACTAGCAACAAGGAAAATCAAGAAAGGAGTGAATTTGGATGGAAACAATAAAAAGGTAGGATCTTGAGATAATAATAATGGGTTCGGAGTCGATCTAGTGATGTGATGGAATTTACTAAGGCTTTATTAGAGGATTGTATCTATTCCTTCCTAGGATCCCTCTACAATCAATCTACTTACTATCGTGGCGAAGATCTATTCACCCATACACATTACAAAGCTCAACTCTCGTTTGTTGCCTATTTAAATATGTAAGTGATAGTGTTCATCAAGCCCTTCTAGCCATTCAACACCTTGATGTCCCATTGGGAAAAATACTCTCATAGCTCAAAGTGAAAAATATTGATCTAGTTCTCTCAAGCATTTCATCGAACACTTTCTAGGCATCAATGCGCAACCAATGAACTTTGAAGAACTAAACAAGATCTAGTAGGAATCTATGCCAAAATATAGCCTAATCATCAATCACAACCCTAGATCTAACCCTAGCCTACTACATCTCAAGATCCAAGAAGGATCTACTCACTAAGAGTCATGGAAATCCAAAGATAAGAGTTGGGTCTTTGAGCTCCCATGTTCTTAGATGATAGATCTAGAGAAAGAGATGAAAAGAAAAGATCCAAATCCACTCAAAAGTATTAAAGAAGTTATGAAAATGGTTTTGATCTACAAGTAGATGAAAGATGTTCAAAGAAAAGTAAAGTTGATGATCTCCTTGTTCTTGGTTCACATAAGAAGCTATTTATACTAAAAGGAAGAAGTATGGGTGCCCTAAAAGGATTTTTTCAGGAAAAGGTGGGCAGTTGTCGTCCAAAGGTGGGCTACCATCGACCTACATGTCGACACTCGCTCACCTTGGGCAGAACAGCTCCCAAGGAAGGCAGTTGTCGACCCAAGATGCCTCACTGTCGACCTCAGGGTCGACAACTAGTCACCGTGGCAGTCTGTGGCCTCTTCTTCATTCCTTTGAATGCTCCAATTGGTCTCATCTTCTCCCGTAGCATTTGGCTCCTCTTTTCCTTGATTCTTTAGCTCCAAATCCACCTTGAATCCATATCTAGAGCCTCTATGAATCCATCTAAAAGTTGTACCTACAAATGCAAAGAAATGATATGGAAATGCAATATGATCCTAAACTAGACTCTAGACTCAAACTTATGGATTCTAAGACTTATATGCAATTTTTACAACCTAAATGTGGATAAAACTAAGCTAAAATGCATCAAAGTATGCAAGAAAATATGTACACATCATCATTGATTATAGAGCAATCAACAATATCATGGTGAAGTATCGACGCCCTATTCATATATTATATTATATTCTTGATGAATTGCATGGTTCTAGCATATTTTCTTAAATTGATCTTAAAAGTGGGTATTGCCAAATTAGGATTAAAGAGAGTGATGAATGGAAAACTTAATTTAGAACTAAACACGGTTTGTATGAATGGTTAGTAATGCCATTCAGCTTAACTAACACACCTAGTACTTTCATGCGCTTAATAAACCATGTTCGTTGAGCATTCATAGGATTCTTTATTGTGGTTTATTTTGATGATCTCCTAATTTAAAGCAAAAGATTAGAAGAGCATATTAAGTACATTCAATCGATTTTAAATGTGCTTTGAGAGGAAAAGTTTTATTCTAACCTTAAGAAGTGTACTTTTCTACAAATAACCTTGTATTTCTAGGATTTCTTGTGAGCGCTTATGGAGTAAAAGTAGATGAGGAAAAGGTGAATGTGGGAACCAAAATTCACACTGTCGATTTTCGTAATCAAAGGAAAGCCAGGAAACCCTAACTTTCCTTGAGGTCTCAGATTTCTGCTAAACCAAACAACGATAGTTAAAAAAGACGAAGAAACAGACGACAAAAATAGAAGTAATAGAGAATCGAACATCAGAGTTGAGCAATCGAGATCTTATTCCGAATCTGCATTTGAGCATTACAACAGGTGATAAGCCGTGGGCGTGAGAGCTGTCGGCGAGTATCCTAGTTCTAACAGTGTAAGACTTGTAAACCTAGTTGAGACGCAACTCGCTAACAAAAGCAAAAAACAACCTAATTGCTCTAAGTGTGAGTTGTGAAGAAATTTCTATATGTTCTCGTTCTTTTCCTTGGCCTCTCTTATATATGCCTGCGTAGGTCAGCCCAGTTTCCTTTTCCGCCCTAGATTCGAGTATATCTTTCTGAGGAAATATTCCTTTTTTTCGAGAATATTTTTTATCTTCACGATTTTTCCATTTTTATCTCTAAACTTAACTTTGTCGCGTTTTCCATTTATCTTTCGCGGAAATTGGGTAAATCGTTAACGTAGTTGGGCCAATTCTCGTCCGAAATCGTAAGCAGACTTTTATCGCGTTTTGGGCCTTCCAGGGCCGTTTTGCGACTAAGTGAATTTTATGACTTGTTTCAGAGAAATCGCTCTTCGTACGATTATGCAGTGATGAATTCACGAAATGATAAGACCAACCGTATAGTTAAGATAATATCAGTGTTCGAGTTAACCGTTATCGTTTTATACGATCGATACGAAGTTCTTACGAAAAGAAAGAGTCTTTACGATTATTATCGCGAAACTTTAACGGAAACTCTAATCGAGACGAAAAATAGAGAAAATCAAACCAAGACTCGAAGGAGAAGATTATAGAGAGGACGTAGTCTCGTCAACCGTGGGCGACTAGGCGTTGTCCGTGTCTAGTCACCCATGGGCGACTAGACGTTGTACGTGTCTAGTCGCCCATGGGTGACTAGACTTTGCGATGAGTCTAGTTGCCCATGGGCAACTAGACATTGTATGTGTCTAGTCGCCCATGGGCGACTAGACTTTGCGATGAGTCTAGTCGTCTGTGGGCGACTAGACCTTGCTCCTGTGTAGTCGCCCATGCGACCAGACTTCGTGATGAGTCTAGTCTCCCCCGGGCGACTAGACCTTGCTCGTGTCTATTCACCCATGGGCGCTAGACTTTGTGAAGAGTCTAGCCACCCACGCGCAATTAGACCTTGTTCGTGTCTAGTCGTCCATGGGCGACTAGACCTTGCTCGTGTTTCCGAAGGATACGATTATCCGATATTTACGGTGGTTCCTTATTGCCCCGAAACTTGTATCTTGAGATCTTTTGGAAGTTATTCGGAAGTTTTGGGCGTTGATTTTGATGTTACCGTTTTTGACCTCAACAACGAAAGCAATCCGAGAATGGCCTAGTCCGAAATCTGTTCGAGAAGTAAGGAGTTTTCATGGACTCGCCGGTTTCTATCGATGATATGTAAAGGATTTTAGCACTATAGCAGCTCCACTCACTGAAGTTATCAAGAATGACGTGAGCTTTAAGTGGGGAAAAGCACATGAATAAGCCTTCCAGTTCATAAAATAGAAGCTTACTCATGCACCTCTCTTAATTTTTTTTGGATTTTATTAAAACATTTGAAATCGAATTTGATGCTTCCAGTATGGGTATATGTGTTGTTTTGATGCAGCAAAGGAAGCCAATTGCATATTTAGTGAGAAGTTTGGAGGAACGATGCTGAATTATGCCACTTTCGATAAGGAGCTTTACGCTCTAGTTCGCGCTTTGCAAACATGGAAACATTATCTATTGCCAAAAGAGTTCGTTATTCATACCGATCATTAATCATTCAAGTACTTAAAGGGACAAAAAAAACTCAGCGAGGCACGCGAAGTTGAGTTCATTGAGACAATCCCCTACGTCATTAAGTATAAACAAGGTAATGAAAACATGGTTGTTGATTCACTATCTCGAAGATATGTTCTCCTTTCCACACTTGAAGCTAAATTGCTGGGATTTGAACAACCTAAAGAGCTTTATGAAACTGATTCAGATTTCTGGAAGTTTACAAAGCTTGTGAGAAATATGCTGATGAGCATTATTTTAGACACAAAGGATTTCTTTTCTATGATAATCATTTATGCATTCCTAACTGTTCAATGAGATCTTTTTGTTAGAGAAGTACATGACGGAGGTCTAATGGGGCATTTTGGAATTTCCAAGACTCTTATGGTGTTGCAGGACCATTTCTATTGGCCACACATGAAGAGGAATGTTGAGCGAATCTATGAAAGATGTGTCAATTGCAAACAAGCTAAGTCTAAGGTTCGACCTCACGGTTTGTACACTTCTTTACCCGATCTTACTCATCCTTGGAATGATATATCTATCGAATTTGATGTTGGTTTGCCTAGAACTAAGACGGGAAATGATTATATCTTTCTAGTAGTAGATTTATCTTCTAAAACGACTATATTTATTGATTACCATAAAACTGATGATGCATTGTATGTTGCAAATATGTTATTTAAGGATGTAACTCGTTTGCATGGGATGCCTGGGAGTATAGTCTCAGATAGGGATATTAGGTTCTTTAGTTATTTCTAGAAGATGATGTGGGCTAAGCTAGGAACTAAGTTGTTGTTCTCAACTACATGTCACCCGCAAACTGATGGGAAAACCGAGGTAGTTAATAGGATCTTAGGAACTCTTTTGCGTGCTTTGATGATGAAGAATCTAAAATTGTGAGAAGAATGTTTACCACATGCTGAATTTGCATATAACCATATTGTGGATTCTGCTTCTAAATACTCTCCATTCGAAATTGTTTACGGGTTCTATCCTGCCTCACTTTTGGATATAATGCCTTTACCTTTGCGCGAAAGAGTTAGTGTTGATGGGGAAAAGAAAGCTAAGATGGTGAAACAACTCCACAAAAATGCAAGGAGGAACATAGAGGAGAAGACAAAGTTGTACGCCAAACAAGAAAATAGGGGGTGATGCCAGGTGGTTTTTGATGTTGGAGACCAAATTTGGTTTCACTTAAGAAAGGAGAGGTTTCCGAATGAAAGAAAATCAAAGCTGATGCCGAGGATTGATGGCCCTTTCACGATAACTAAATGAATCAGCAACAACGTCTACCAACTCGATATGCAAGGTAAGTATAATGTAAGTTTCAACTTTAATGTTACTGATTTGGTTCTAATGTTTGCAGATAAATCAGATTGAGGATAAATCATTCTCAAGTGGGAGGGGATGGTGTGATCATTGAATGCATAACGGAATTAAAGCATGAACCAGAGCATAAAGAGCAGCTTATGTATGAGGATGCATTATCCATTCCGAGTGGTCCTATAACCCGTGCCAATGCTAAGGAGCTCAAGGAAGCAATCGAAGGTTTAATTCTGTATGCTTGGAGTCATGAACAAAAACTGATCCGAAATGGAGAAATAACTACCCGAAGCACTTTCATTACCATCGAAGCCAAATCAACTTCATCATGGTCAACTAAATAAGTAAGTGAGCTCGTGTGTACTCTTTTTCCCTTATCGGGTTTTGTTCCGGGTTTTCCCGATAAGGTTTTAAACGAGGCCACCGATTCACTATCTCATTTCTTATTTGTTGATCTCACTAAAATATCTAGCAGTTGGCGGATATTAATATACATCTTTTATTTCCTTTTCTTTTAATTTCTTCTTTACTTCTTTTATTTCTAGACTTTATTTCAGGAAGATTTCCTTGCGCTTGTTAAGCAAGGCTTCTCTTTTCTTTTTTTTTTCTTTACATTGTCGCAAACAAGAGACAAAGAATTCATTCAACTTTTTAATAAAAATCAAACAACGCTCTTTTCCCTTTGAGAACTTCTTCACAGCTAGTGCGTAACATTCAACAACTGATTCGAAACTTTGATGTGTCATATTCAAAGGTTTTGTTTCAAGGAATATCAAGAGTGTCTATGTAGCTCTTGCATGACCAATCGATCCACCTACTTTCTGTTTTAAAGTTTCACGTAGCAAGACTACAAAGTTTATCCTACTTCCAATCTTTCTAGAATGTCGATCTAAGGGAAATCTCATCAAATTTAGATCATCAGTAGCTCTTTTAACTGAAATAAGGTTTGATTTGAAGTTAGGAATATAAAAGGCATTTCTTTTCTTGTTAAAAAAGTTCAATTTACTGGTTCCTTCAATTGGAATTCATTTACCACCCGCAATTGTTACTTTCCCTATGGTTAGTTCTATGTTCTCTAACAACTTAGCATTTTTAATCATGTGATGAGAAGCCCCTAAATCAACCAAAAGTTTATGATCTAAGTTTGCAATTAAATTAGAAGTTAAGCATGCGATACTGAGTTTGGAGGCATAAGCCTTGATGAAATCCTCCATGTCATTCTTCTTGATATACTCCATTGATACGGGCAACGTCAATTCATTTCCTTGTGTAGATAATCCAGCTTGCTCCACTCCTTGAGAGAGATTGGCCTTGAGCTCTTTTTGATCCTTGAACTTAGCCGATTTCAATTGTGGATGAAGAATACAACATTTTTCCTTGATATGGCCTTTCTTCTTACAATGATCTCAAGTCACGGCCTTCTTATACTTTTGTTTAAATACCCCTTTCTTTGATGTAGAAAGCTCCTTCTTTCCTCCAAACAACCCATTGAATCTTCCTCTTTTTTAATTCTAGAATACACTTCTTCGAAACTAGGAAGCTTGAGCTCTCTTAGGATTGACTTGATTACATCAATGTAGGATCGATTGAGATTGAGAAGTATCCCAAATGTCTTATCTTGCTCCCGTCTCTCATTGAGGACTTTTGGATCCATAGAACTCGACCTTAACATGTCAAGCTTACTCCATAAAGATTGAAACTTGTCGAGATACTTTGTGAAGTCTAACTCCTTTTGATTGAGATCATTTATAGCTTCCTTTACCTCATACACATGACTAAGGTTAGAGACATCTCCATACATCCTTTTAAGACTATCCCACAGAGATTTTAATAGTTTCAAAATATGAATAAGCCTCTAGGATAGAAGGGTCTAAGGAGTTTTGAAGAAATCCAAGAACAAATTGGTCCTCTTTCTTTATAGCTTCATCCTTCTTGCTCCCATTTGTGTCTTCTTCTTCATTTACTCTCTTGTCTACCAAGATGTGTTCTCAAAGACCTTTACCATAAATTGATTTCTTGATGGTTCTTGATCAAAGTGTCTATTTTCCCCATGAGAATTACAACTATAACTATGGGTTTGAGGCTGGATTTGATCTGCACCATATCTTCCACTTTCGTCTAGAAAGCTTGAAGAAAGATGATATTTTTGAATCTAAAACAGGGAGAAAACCCAAGATCTTTGAAGAATTCAATCTAAAATCTTTGATAATGTGAAAGAATTTAAAGACTAAAATAGAAGAATCATAAAAAAATGATGTAGATTTGAGAAGTGTTTAGGAAGAGTAAAGTTATCATCTTGAAGTTTAGAGAGAACAAGGAAAAAGTTTGTATCTTTCATTAACATAGAGAGCTTTTTTATAGGCTTATACTTTGGGATGTTAATGCGGGGTAAAAAACGGTCCAGCCCGACACGCAAAAAACCTAGTCCATTTCAAACTTAGCCCGAAAAATTCCACAAAATTTGCCCCTAAAATTAAAACCTAAAAAATACCCTATAGATTATCCATGGGTACCCATGCTGATTTTGTTATATATTTTACTAATAACTAAGTAGAAACTTACGAATTTAATATCTTTTTATATATGTAATCAAGCTAGACATTCTATATACCGTTAGAAAGATAATTTTCATATCTATCACATGTATACAAATAACGCAATTTCTATAATTTAATAAAAAGTTGTTAACTTTTTGTTGACAAAAATAAATAGTAACAAAAAGATGTTTGTTCTATATGTTGACATTTTGGAACTGTCTTTCTTGACGGACAATAGCGGTTTTTGCGGAAAATTGCGATTTTGGTGAAAAGTAGCAGGTTTGGTGGAAAATTGCGGTAATGACGAGAAAAGTTGCGGTATTAGCATAAAAATCGTTTTGGTGGAAAAATTACGGTCTTGGCGAGAAAATTGCTGTTTTGGATAGAAGACACGGTTTTGGTGGAAAAAAACGTTTTCGGCGAGAAATTGCAGTTTTTGTGGGAAAAAATATGTTGGCGAAAAAATTGTGGTTTTGACGGGAAAAAGTTTTTTTTTGCCGGAAAATTGCGGTTATGACAAGAAAAACATTATTGGCGGAAAAATTATGGTTTTGATAGGAAAACCTTTTGGTGGAAAATTTGTGGTTTTGGCGGAGAAAACCATTTTTAGTGGAAAAAATCTTTCTTGACGTGAAAAACCGTTTTTTGGGATAGTTACAATTTTATCGGGAAAATCACAATGACGAGAGAAATCAACTTTTTGACGGGAAAAACAAATTTTGAATGAAAAATTCTAGTTTTGGTGGAGAAATTTTGGTCTTATGGAAAAATTATGATTTTGACGAAACTTTAGATTGGCAAAAAAATTGTGTTTTGACAAAAAAAATGTATAAGTTATACATCACAAGATAATATCAAAAATACAATTTGCTATTTGTACAAATAGGGACGTTAACTAAATCAGCCAATGGTAAGCCTTTCTTTTGAGATCTGACCGTTTGAAGTTGTGACTAGGATGATATCATAGCTGGAAATGTACTATTTACCTTTCATAGGATCATGTGCATATTCCCTTTGTCACTAAGGAGACTTTACTAATTGATTACTCTTTGCATCATTTTAAATTAAGACAATCCCTATTTAATCTAAAATATTTACTTTGGTTAATACACAACTAAGTGATTGTAGAATTTAAAAGTCGACACACAAGGAGCGAGTTTAGCTAGAAATGTCTAAGCTTTGAAAATTGACAATTCATCTTAATCTAACCAAATCAAAGAAGGTAATTTTTTTTAGAAATATACTAAGCTAATCCAAATAAAGGCAATGACTAATACAAGACAATTAAGAAAAAACAAGAAAGTAAATTAAATAAAAGAAACAAGCATAAATTTAAAACCAAAAACGAGAACTAAAGGCAAGTAAAGCGATGGACCAAGGGTGATTGTAACTAAAAAGACTAGATTGATGACAATAGTGGTGTTTTTATAAAGCTACTAAGAACAATTCTATGACCAAAGACTAATTTAAATTACTTCACTTTCATGATAATAAACCATATCCTTCAGACGCAATCACTCAACTTTTGCTTATTATGAGTATCAAGATAAATATCCAAGAAAATGATCTAAGATTGTCCAAGATTTGTTATTTAGGTTATAAGAGGTATATATAGTAAAAAGGAAGGCATAAGGTTCAAATTTAGCTACCCATCGACCCTAGGAAGCAAGGGGGAGGGATCAATGGGTGAGCAACTCACCATAAATCATTCAAATTCACCCCTAATCCACCCCCATGATCTTTCCAGGGTTGATGGGTAGGCAATTTCGTACACTTCTTCACTCTCTTTTCTAACATTTTTTTTGTCGTCAGATTGTTATATTTTTAGACATTTTTGATTGTGGATTTGGCTGAGTGATTTACAAACATGAACACTTGGAAGTTCTTGAATTCTCAAAATTCTCTTTCACCGGATTAAGTACTCGTTCAAGGTTTATCCTTGATTGTAGCTCGGATAAGTGAGAATACTTGGTGAATTTCTATTCCTCCAACTTGATTCTAATTTAAAATGAAAATCTTGGCCTATCCAAGTTCATTGGCTAGCTGGCAAAGATGTATTGTTAGCCAAAAATTAAAATTTATAAAATCAAAATTCTAACTGGGCTATTTTGTTCAAAATGGTCATTTTGCTTGGGTGTCTTCGATGGTTTGAGTTGATTAGCTTGGTGGCCACTGGAAACTGTCATGTCTCCATTTGATATGACTCCTAACTCTCGGGGCTACTTTTGATTTTGATTGTTCCATGGTCGATTTCTCTCGGGCAATCACCTATCATATAATATATGTTATAAAAAATAAAGTTCATGGTTTTTTAACCTCTTTTGTTACTTTTATGGACTGACCAAGATTTCCGATCAATTGTTCGTAATGCTTAAGTATGACCAACTGATGTCGCTTCTCAAATGCTTCGTCTCGGTTCTTCATTTACCATCACTTTACCCAAGCTTTTTTTATTTGATTAGCGAGCCTTGTCATCATTATCAAGTATCAAATAAGTGCATGGAATTGTGTATGAGATGGCATGAACGCATTTGATCCGGTTTTAGGTGTGATCGGTTTCCACTAAAGGTGGAATTGTTCCTTTTTCTTCTTGAGTCTTTGGAAATGGTGGTGTGGAAGGTGACTTGAGATCATCAAGCATGCCTCTAGTTGCCTCATTTATTTCTATCGCCTTTAGATATAACTTAAGAGTATTCTCGAGCTTATTTTAGGTGATTTCATCATTCTTCATGTTAAAACCAATGGGGACTCTAATCTTGAACATAGCAAAGGATCTTTTGAATTTCTAGTTTTAATAATTATTTTCATCCACGTCCATGAGTGGGTTGGTTTGTACTTTGATAGCACAAGCGTCTCTCTTTTGACTTGTTTTCGCCTGTTTGTAGAAATTTAGTGGTTTGATGGGTAAAGCTTCTTTGTTCAAGAGTTGTTGCTTCTTGTGACTTCCTCCAGGGTTTATACTAACCTTCTTGTCCTCCAATGTAGCAAAATTTTGCGTTGTAAATGAATCTCACAGTAGGGTAGAAGACATGTTCGTTCACCCTTGCTAAGGAAATCCTCTTGTTGGGGAAATCAAATATTGCTCCAACAATAGCTAAGAATTGGGAGCCAAGGATTCTTAGATTATGCTTCCCTCATTTAATAAAAACAACTTGAAAGTCAGTGGGAATGAGAATCTCTCCTACTTCAAGCATCACATCGGGAAAAAGTCCATATTGTGTAGAAGTGGACATATTGACATACTCGATAGAGATTCGAGATGGTTGAAAATTGGAGATCCCTAAGTCGTGAGCCATTTTAAGTGACGTGAAATTAGCTCTAGTGTGACACATGAAATCATCAATCTTCACATTAGTTATTAAGAAAGGAATCATGAACTTTCTTGGGCTTTCAATCTTTTCTAAGGGAACCGCTTTGAGTCTCTTTTTGTAAACTCTGTTGGATTCATTTGGTAAATTCTCCAGAGGTGGTTTCACTTGAGAATTGAGGTCTTGAAGAGGTTTCTTAGAAGTAGACACAACCTCCTTAACTTCCCTTAAGTTGGCGACCTTGCAGAAGGATTTCGCCTGGTTTTCTTTTTTTTTTCTTGACAGCTTTGCTTGTTTGAGCGATTTGAACTTCAAGCTTCTAGAAATGAGTGGAAATGGCTTCATACTTTGTTGTAAGATCATTGTAGAAAATTTTAAGCCTCTCATTGACCTCCTTATTTTATTGCTTCATCTCTTGAGGGATTTGCTTCAACATAGTCTCAAACTTCTTTTCTTGTTGATTAGATGTAGTAACTTGAGGAGAAATGAATGGTTGCTTCATTTGGTACATTTCTTTGTTGAAAGGTTGCTTCTTAGGCTAATACGAAACTCCTTGTTGGAGGTCTTTAGGAAACAGAACGGTCTTTAGGATTCTCAACATTAGTGTTCCGGTAGGACATATTTGATTGTATCAGTATCCTTGATTGTATCCATTGTTTCCAAAATTTCCACCAATGTAGTTAACTTCTTCAATCTACTCTGTTCCATCTCTTGAATACTCCATATTTGGAGCTCCTTTTGCATGTCCAATGGTCTCGAAAACATGAACTCCTCTACGGTCTCTCAGAAGTTGAGAAATCATTGTCTTTAGTTCTTAGATTTGTGCAACGTCTGTTGAACTATTGGATGCTCTCACATTTCTATCATAAGTTGGACCACTATTGGTGTCACTAGTCACAAGGTTTTCGGTCAAAAGCTTTACTTTGGGCACAAATTTAGTCATGAAACTTCCATTGCTGGTCTTGTGTATAGAAAGCTTGTACTTATGGTCGACACCATTGTAAAAAATGTTCCATAGATTTCCTTCAGAGAAATTATGGTTTTGGCAATTCCTTGTGTACGACTTGAATCTTTCCAATTCTTCATAAAAGAATTCAGTAGATCCTTGTCGAAAGCTCGAAATTTTGCTCCGAATAAAGCTCAATCTCTGCTTAGTGCAGAATTGGTTCAGGAAGGCTCCTTTGTATTCATCCCAAGTCGTAATGGACTGAGGTGGTAGCGAATTCATTCATCTAAGAGATTTTTCATTAAATGAGAATGTTAGGATCTTGCATTTGAAGTAATTCGGTTGAACTATATTTGTGCGTGTAGTGCTACATATCTCCTCAAATGTGTGGATAAGATCAAGTGGATGCTCGATGTGCATCCATGGAATTGGTTTTGCTTCACCAAGGTTCTGATCAGAGGTTTAACCTCGAAACAATTCCTTTGAGGTTTAGGAGGAAAATTAAATTCATACCCAAAAAGAAAACATCGAAAGAATCAAAGTCTCTGATTGTATGAGGCTGACAAGCCTGATTCTGTTGAGCTCATTTTTCAGGTGGCTGATTTTGAGGCAAACCTTGGTTAAGTATGGAATGAAGTAGTTGTGGGAGCTGTTGTATTCACACTATATGCCCAGTTGGAATCTTTTTTTTTATCCACTCGAACAAGTACATTTCCTCTTACGGGTTGTGATGAGGCTAGATTTCGCTAGTGATTAACTTCAAGTTTTAAATTTATAGACCTTAATCAACTAACAATCCTCATTAAACCGCAAGTATACGGCTATGTCGATTGTAGTACTTAAGGGTCGAACCCACGAGAACTAGAGACTCAAGCACTAGGAATAAGCAATATCTCCTAAGCTAAGCAAATAGGGAGAGAGGTGACGGTTGATACTTAGACTACTAACCTAAGTGAAAACAAAACCTAAACACACCAACCTAAACATAACAAATGAACCAAGGAAGAAGCACAAGGTTAAAGCAAGTAGCTAATTTGCAAAACCAAGACAAACAATGCAAGATTCAAGATGGANGGAAGAAATCGATCTTGAGACATAGAGGTTGTTTAGGATTAAATCTAAGAATACAAATGAGTTTCTCTAGACTTTATTAGAGGGTTAAAGCTATTCCTCAGTCAGGGATCCGTTCATTA
>OVAN01005265.1:0-23861 GCA_900406275.1 Anastatica hierochuntica | reverse complement strand
TTTTGAATTTATCATGTTTTTTTGTAAGGCCGATATGGATAAAAATATTTACTTAGGTGTTTTGTTCTTTTGTCCCACATCGAATGTGAGAGCATTGAAGAGCAACCAACTTACAATGTAAACAGACTTCTCATGTTCACTCAAAAACATCTTTTGTGGTATTTTGGACATATTGGATTTGAAGAAATCAAACTGAATAGTAATCACTTTTTTGGTTTGAAGATCTTGATAACAGATAAGTATGGTAAACCTCAGAACCAATACTACTAATGTTGTTTTCAAAGAGATTTACAGAAAGTTGCCTTAGTATTCTGAATTTGAAATATTCCATTTTATACATTTGACTTACGTTTTGTGATTTTTTTACCATCTATCCGATAAACCAGAAACAAATGATCGAAATTTTTGTTGTTAACTATATTACCATGCTCTTGCTTTAAAGGTTAATTAATAGTCATCAGTCCATTAATACTATATAAAACTTTCACCGCCTATGTCACATCTTATATTATCGTAAATTTATACATTCTAGAACATATTCGTTTGTTTAAGAAAACTAAAATACTGGTAAACATTCCATTAAACCGTTTGCCAAGTATGTCTTATAATATAGTCTATTTTTCAATTTCTTAGAAAAAGTATTAATACACTTTTTATTACTTTTCATTTAAATCTTAATAATATAATCTCGCGCTTGGCGCGGATCAAAGTCTAGTGTATATTAAATGTCGATTGTTTAGTCACAATAAACATTTTCCAACAACTATCAACCATTAGTATTTGATCAATTCAAATATTTTCAATTAACTTTTTGAAAAATTTACAGCTCATTAGTATAAATTAAGAAAATATTGGTAAAAAGCTTAAAAAATAAAAAAATTATGGAACAAAAGCAAAATGAAAAATATCAATGAGAATATGTGTATTTTATGATTTACCAAATCTGTTGAACTGGTTTTTCACGAAATGAAGTTTGGATTTTAATAGGAGATTTTAATGAACTCATGAGCAACAATGACAAGTCTGGTGTCGCTGAAAGACACGACTCCTCCTTCTGGGCTTTTCGAAACATGGCTGAGAGTTGTAAGATAAAAGAACTGAGAGCTCTGGTGTTCCTTTTTCGTGGACTGCTTGGCGAGATAATTCATGGGTCCAATGTTGCCTGGACCAGATTTTTGGCAATGACGAATGGTGTTGATTGTTCCCGAGATCTCATATGACTTATCTTCATATGTGGGCTTCCGATCATAGGCCAATATTGATCAACTTCTCCTTTGAAGCAGAAGAACGAGGTAATAGGCGTTTTTACTTTGACAAGATACTCATATCGAAAGAAGGGACTGATGATGTGATCCGACGAGGGTGGTGTGGTCCTTGTCCAGATCAAAATCTGACAGTTAATGAGAGGATTTCAAGATGCCGCAGAGAGATATCAAGCTGGAAACGCAATAATAATACAAATTATGCAGATCATGTCTTCATTCGACGTTGGAGCAAAAAATATTTAAACCAATGCTAGATCATGTTTTGATGCAGGACTTAAAACATGAATTAACTCTAACCTACAAAGAGGAAGAAGTGTTTTGGCAATAGCGAACCGCGAACAATGGTTAAAGGAAGGAGATCGTGACACACGATATTTCCACAATAGTGTTAAGGGGCGAAAGGTACATAACAAAGTGGTGATGTTGAAGGATTCTAATGGAATTAAACATTATACAGAAAGATTTAAAGGAAAAATCGCGGTCGAATTTTACAGAGAGCTCTTCACAAGCTCCAACCCCTTCGACACAGAGGATTTTTTTCAAGACATCATGATTGATTCATCACAACTCTTGTATACACATGATAGTTGTACTTGTGATTGAAGGAAATAATAATAGATACGTCTTTAATTCATAAACGAAAATGTAGAAACTTAGCAAGGGACAAAGTTGATCATTTATTCCATATTGACACTTACTGAATCCATATGATTAATTACAAAATAATATAAATGGTTCTATCAAATTTTCTTATATTCCATGAATGAAAAATACTAAAAATAAAAGGATATATTTGGTAATTTATTATATATTAACACATGTTAAATCAATACGCCTATAAATCATAAAATTAAATGGTAATTTGTATTTTCTTTGTATACATGAATTAAAATGTATAAACATAGAAAAACAATATATTTAGTGAGATTTAGTATGTATTGTGTTTAATAACACACATGAGAAATAAAAAAAATAAAACAAAACTGATGAAAAGTAGCAATAGAAATAAAAAAAATAATTAATTCTAGTAAATTTTTCATTTAACCGTTTCCGAAATTAGAAAAAGATCCTTCTTCTCTTTCTTTTCTGCTTTCACGGCCACATAACTCTCTTATAGAAAATGATCATATAGTTTTTCCTTTAATAAAATGTATATATATGTTTTTCTTCAAGATAATCATTATTCTTCACAATCGAAACATCGTACGTAACCCCTTACTAATCGCTTCTACACATGTATATAGAACCATCCCCAATTTACATTGGCCATATGTGCACATTTCTTTTTGGAAATATAGGCGAAAACTTAGGTTCATTTTGTTCCTCATGAAAAGCTACATGTTTTTATTCCTTTTTGATAACTGTAAAGCTACATGTTTAATAGAATGGATGGATCCACAATGACTTCTGAGACATCTAAATGTAAAAAGCGTTTTAGATTTAAAATATCATTAACGTTTTATATATTTGTATGATTGTATCAACCTCTATAGTTTAGTCGTACGATGGCTAGCTAGAACCAATCTGATCTTCTATACCTACAAATTCACCCTCTCTTTGTTTATTTTTTTTAAATCAATTTTAGTGTTTTTCATTTTTGTCAAATTTCTTGATCATTCATTGTTTAACCTACACATTATATCAAAAAAGTTATTACTCAGATCAAACCATAAATCCTTTACGTGAATGTTATGATATATGTAATGAATTCAAAAATGGATTTAGTGACAACACATGGTTACAAATTTAAAAATAAAATGCCTCTTAGACATGAACAATCAATTATAGTTTATTTATAGCAGATAGTTCTTTAGATGGTTGAACAGTATAATACAGTTGAGTTGTCCAAAAATCATCGATATATTTACCAAAGAAAAAGAAATAAAAAAAAAATTTACATGTCAATACTTAGTAACTTCTAAAATTTTCTAAAACTATTTTACTATATAAATAATCTAGATCAACCAAACATTCTACCCATATCATCTTGTTTGAAATCTATGAGAAAGAGTAAAAACATATTAAAATTTAATATTTGCAAGATACTTACGTTATGGCAAGTCAAGTTTCAAAGAAAATTTGCAGTGTCTTGTTCATTGTAATATTATTTACAATGATGTTTATTGCACAAACCTCTCTGTCTAACATGATGGATGTGTGTGTAAGAGATTGTGTCATGAATCAGTGTATGAAAGCATCCAAAAAAGCGACTCCAGCCATATGTGACAACCCTTACAAGACTCTTTGTGACCCATTGAATAACAATTCTTCGTTCCTCGACATGGTCACGACCCAATAAAAAAGTTTAGCGAAAGATTTAGCTGGATTTGCCAGTAATTGGAAAGTAGGGGAAAATAAATCCTCTTTTGTTTTATGCTTAAGTTATATATTTCTGTTTCATTTCGTTGAATATATATATATATATATATATATATCTTTTTCACCATATATTTCTTATATATGTGTCTATTATTCTTCCAAAACATAAATATATATTTAAAACAATGTGAATCCTGGTACCATCATTTTGAGCATCAATTGAAAACTTTAAAGTCATATTCATGTCAACAAACATGACTGCGACATCTACATGATTGCATGGTTCTCTATTATATATTTATCAAATCTTTTAAGTAATATCTGCTTATTAAGCTCATTAGTTATGTTATTATAATAAATGTAAAAAAATAAAGAAGCCTGACTTATTTGTTTAAAATAAGTTTATGAAAAAGATAATTATTTTTAGTTAAGGAAGTTAATCATAGTTAGTTAGATCCAAAGGTTTTAAATCGAGAACGAATAATTTTGATTTACCTGAAAATAAGTTAGTGCATAAAAAATTATCTTCTATATATTTATTGAGAAGCGTTTTAAAAAATAATCTTTTGTTTACATGTAATTTACAGGTTTGTCATGTTGATGTGCAATTCCATATTTAATCTTAGCAATGATTTATAAATGTGATTATTTTACTAGAATAATTACATGTAATGTCATTAGTAATCATTTATTTTGGTCTCACCTTATATTTGTTTGTATATAGTCTCACATTTCACATTTAATTTACTTATTTTCGTAATTTTTAATTATATATAATTGAAATTCTATGTTACTTTTTAATATCAGCCTTCCTAATAAGAATGTATTATTTTATTAACATTTCATAATTTGATATAACAAAATAGACAAGTTTCATTTTAATTATTTTAGTATAAATCAAAATTCATTTTAACTATGTATAGTTCATACCATCACTTTTGATATGCATATATGATATTGTCACATTTATAAAATGTAAATAATTTTTCATGTATTTGAAACAATGTCGAATAGTCAAGAATCGTATTATGTTAATTAAAATTATTTTATTTTATCACTAGTTATTTAACTTAATACATGTCATTCTCAAATTTACGTTGTAACCACAAACTATATAATCTAAGTATGAAAGATTATGTGATCTTAAACTATGATTGTATGCTAATATTTGGTGTTTATAAAGTATATTATAAAATAAAATTTTATGAGTAGCATGATTTGTTTAATATTTCCGATTAAAGATTACAACTCAAACTTATTTTTATTCAAATTTCAAGTAAGATTTTATAATTCTTCAGGACATCCATTATGCCACTATCATGGAACCATACTCAATTGTTCCTTCTCCCAAAGATCACAGCTCCCTCGCTAATGACCGATAAGTTTGTGTTCAGTCCACTACGAGATAATATCCAGGATACTTTATGGTCGACTCAAATATATACTTCTGGATATTATTTCAGAAACGCAAGGAGCATTTGTCTCGGGAATAATGATTACATATAACATCTTAATAGCTCATGAGATGGTGCATGCACTACGTACTAACTCTGAGGTTGATGGTGAATACATGGCTGTAAAAACCGATATGTCCAAAGCGTATGATCGTGTGGAATGGTGCTTTATGGAAGTGTTGTTGGAAAAGTGGGGTTTGATAAAGCTTGGATCCGTTGGGTTATGTCATGTTTGTCGACGATTACTTACTCTGTCCTGCTCAATGGGAGACTGCATGGCTTTATAAAACTTGAGAGAGGTATTCGTCAAGGAGACTAACTATCCCCATTTCTCTTCATTTTTTGTGCAAAAGCTTTGGTTCATGTTCTTAATAAGTTAGAATCTTCTGACTCCTTGAATAGTATCAAGCTTGAGAAGAAGGACACGCGGTCCATCACATGTTATCTGCGGATGATAGTCTCTTAATGTGTAAAGTCAACGTAAAAGAAAGTGAAGAACTTGTGCGTTGCCTTACGCTCTACGGTGACACTTTTGATCAAAGAATCAACTGTAATAAATTTTCTATCATTTTTGGTTCTAAGATTGATGACGATACCAAACAGAGTGTTAAGTCGGCAATGATAACCAATAAAGAAGGAGGAGAGGGCTCATATCTTGGTTTACCGAAATGTTTTTGCGGATACAAACGTAAACTTCTGAACTATATTCAAGAAAAGTTGCAATCTCGATTACAAGGTTAGTTCGCAAAGACCCTCTCGCAAGGTGAAAAGGATGTTTTACTAAAGTCCATTGGCCTTACTTTACCCGTATACACAATGTCGTGTTTTAAACTCTCTAAGGACTTTTCCAAGAAGCTTGATGGAGCGATGTCCAAATTCTGGTGGGATGATGAGACGAACAAGAAAAAACTTCCTTGGATTGCATGGAAAAAGTTATGCAAATAGAAAAGTGAAGGCATCTTAGGATTTCACAACATAAGTGGTTTTAAGCAAGCCTTGCTTACAAAATAAGCTTGGTATATGTGGTGTCTCATCCTCACTCACTGTTGACGAAAGTCTATAAGTCAAGATACTTCAAAGAAAACACCATTTTCGAATGTTATGAAGGTAAGCGACCTTCCCACGCATGGCGTAGCATCTTACACGGTCGTGAACTCTTGAAGGCAGGTTTGACTCGTACAATAGAAGATGAGAAGAGTACTTATGTTTGGATAGATAAGTGGCTTTTCAAAGATTTGCCTCGACCTTCTATCGCTCTTTCGGATGATATTGACATCAACTTAAAGATTAGAGATCTCGTGGATCCTTTCACTCTTTGGTGGAATGAGAATTTGATTCGTATTATGTTTGTTCAAGGCGATGCAGAAGCCATTCTAAAGTTAAAAGTGTTTGCTACGGATAAGGATTCTTACACGTGAGATTACACCAACAATGGCAACTACACATCACGAAGTGGGTACAAAGTGTGGGAATCTAGCCCAACTTTTCAACCGGTCTTAACCCCAAGCTTACCTCCCATTGAGAAAAATCTACGGTCCTAAATTTGGAGGCTTCAAACTTCTCCTAAGATTCGTCATTTTCTCTGGAAATTCCTAGCGGAAGTCTTAGTCTTCTTTGAAAGATTACAGTTTCGACGCTTACGATCAGACTCCACTTGTCCAAGATGTGGTTTGGAACTGAAAACCATAAACCATATGCTTTTTCACTGTGACCTTGCTCAACAAACGTGGTCCTTGACTTCTATACCTAAACCTTAGCACGACTCCTCACGTACTTATGCTTTTCTCAACATGCACTACCTCTGGTCCATGTACACGAAACAAAGAGCAGCCTTTCAGATTTGTGTTTCATTCCATGGATTCACTGGCAACTCTGGAAGTTGGGAAACTCCTTGGGCTTTGAACGAATCTCTTGCTCAGCTGCATTTATTGGTACTAAAGCCAGTGAAGAAGCACACATATGGCTAGCAACGAATGGCTTTGTAAGTCCAAGATGCTCAAACTCTTCTTTATTATTGCTTCTAAATGGATATTCTTCGGTCCCTTGGAAACGCCGCCTGAAAACTTTTTAAAATGTAATGTGGGATCATCTTGGCAGAAGACTTCCAAAAATGGGGGTGCGTGCTGGATTTTACGTGATCACAACGGAAAAGCTCTCTTTCACGGTCGTTGTGCCTACTCTGACATTCACTCCTCCCTTGAAGCAAGTATAATGGGGTTTGTTGGGTCATTGAAAGTCTGCATCACATCTTCCCAAAAAGAATCATCTTTGAAGCTACACCATCGGATGCTACTAGTGTTGTTTTCCACCCTTTCAAACATCCAAGGTATCGCTTTATATTAGAAGACATCAAAGGGTGGCTTGCAAAATTTGAGTTCTAGAGAATGAATTTTGTTCCTAAAGGAAGTAACAAAATTGCTGATGTTATAGCTGGAAGTGTCACTAATGAGAACTGATATCAATTGTATATTGCAATTCATGGCCCCGCATGGCTTACTACGATGTTGGAAGCTGAAGAACAAGTCGATTAAGTCGAACCATGTCGTTAACATGAATTATAGGCTAACTCAATAGTTACTCACGGTTTTTACTCTGTTGTTTTTTATTTATCTTTACAAGGGATCTTTCCCCTGATTTTGGAGCTTCTTATTGACACTTACTGGTGTTTTTGCAGTTGTACTTAAGGCATCTCCAATGTAAAACTCTATTTTTCTTCAAAATGGAGTTGTTCTATAATGGAGTTGAATTTTACTTCAACCCTATTCAATTTTACTCCATTTTAGAGTGAAAAATGGAATAATGAACAAACAAAAAATTTATTACTTCATTTATGGAGTAAATTCACTTTTTACTCTATTATAGAGTGGAAAATAGAGTGGGATTAGAGCATTTTTTACTTCAAATTATATTTTATTCCATTATAAAATAAAAAACGGAGGGAAGTGAGATGATTGAACTTTTTTTCGTACCCTCTTTATTTTAAATGTTAAAAAAAAAAACTAAATCTTACAAAAACAAAAAGAAACCTCGGAAAATGAACCATCGGCCCAAACCTCAACGCAATGAGATGGAGAGAGTAAGAGTCACGCGGTTCGAGGGAGCGTGAAGATCGGTCACATCTACGAGAGATATTGCCATGCAGATAAAAAAGCAAAGAGAAATGGATGGACCGGTCTCGATGCTTCGGCTCTTGTCCAAAGACCAAAGCACTCACTTTTCCTATTTTCAAATCTCTCTTTTTCTTCTTCTTCAAATAATTATAAATCATTTTGTGATCAATGATCTTATTATAAATCATTATGTTACACCTCGTAATTCGCTCTACATATCACTTTTGTCTCCTAAATTCGCTCCATATATTCCACTCGGATCAATCTAACACAGAGATCACACTTAACGAGAAAGAATCGATTATTTTAAGTTGAATCCACATATATAGCAAACACATTGTTGTCATATCATTTTGAAGAGACAAGGGTTAACTTTTACTTACGGACTTCTTCATTCGATTACATCGTTGTCTTTGAATTCCCTTTTTCTAGTTAATAATAAATTCTTAGTGTCTTTTACAAAAAAAAATACAATAATAATGCCATTTTGTCATCATGGATTCATAACAAGAATATTATAGTGAGCATCCAAAGCGAGACTAATAAGTTTATTTGTTAGTGTTGATTTTCCAATGTATAAAAATCATCCTTTAATAATATACTCCCTTTTAATTATGAATAAGATAAAAATCAGATACAAATTGAGCTCTTAGTAGTTTTTGATCTAGAAATGGAGTTCCAAATGTATACATCTATGAAGATTCAAGCGAAGACTACCATAAAGCATAAGGTAAAATCTTATGCACTAAGAATATATACTTATACATACATATATATACGAAACTACTAAACTAGTTAGTAGTTATAGGAAATGTGAACCCTAATAAAGCAAGAAAACAAAAAGAATAATGTCAGTCTCACCCCATATGGAACACAAACCCTAATAATTACATATATGACAATTAATTAATTTTTATATCCCAATACAAAATTAATTGTAAAATTTGGTATATACATATAAGTGTATATATGGCCGTAAAAGTATTATATAAAGGTCCATCCACTTTAAATTTTAGCTATCTTCATTCTCACACTCAACCTTCCTCTCAGTCCCTTCATTCTCATTCTCTCTGCTCTCTGTTTTCTCTTTGATCTGATGATTCCTCTGCTATAGCTTCAATCTCATCCACCAAGAGGAAAAAGGAAGAGGAGGAAAAAAGAATACACAACTTTACTTTTTATAATTCTGAATAATAAAACTAAAAGGGAAAAACAAAGAGAGTAACAAATGGTTTTCTCTTCCATCCAAGCTTATCTTGATTCATCCAACTGGCAACAAGTAAGTGCTTTGCTATTCAATATATACACATCTAATTTAGAAGTACACACAAAATTATTCTTGCTTAGAATTTACATGCATGCTCTTGTTTTGGAATCAAAGGCAAAAGAGTAAGCTTAATTTGAAGGAAGAAAAAGAAAAGACATAAGAAGTTCTCCTAGCTTAACATGTTATCTTGAATGTTCTTGCTCATTTTTTTCAAAATTCCTCATTAATCTTTAATTTGTAAATCATTTTAATTAGGCTCCTCCGAGCAATTACAATCAGGGCGGTGGAGGAGCCTCAGGAACCGGAGGCCATGTTCTTCGTCCTCAACTTCAGCCACAATCACAGCAGCAACCTAATGGAAGCGGATCGATCCGGCCAGGATCCATGGTAGACAGAGCAAGACAAGCAAACGTAGCCCTGCCTGAAGCGGCACTAAAATGTCCAAGATGCGAATCCACCAACACCAAGTTCTGCTACTTCAACAACTACAGCCTCACTCAGCCACGCCACTTCTGCAAGACCTGTCGAAGATACTGGACACGTGGAGGTGCCCTCCGCAACGTCCCCGTAGGAGGTGGCTGTCGGAGAAACAGGCGTACTAAAAGCAGCAACAACAACAGCACCGCCACTAGCAACAACACAAGCTTCTCCTCCGCTGCCTCAGGGAATGTATCCACCATAAGCGCGATTCTCTCCTCCAACTACGGAGGAAACCAAGAGAGTATCTTAAGTCAGTTTTTGTCTCCGGCGAGGCTAATGAATCCTACTTACAGTCATCTCGGAGATCTCACAGATAATACAAAAACAGACAACAATATGAGCTTGTTAAGCTATGGAGGATTAAGTCAAGACTTGAGGTCAGTCCACATGGGAACTCCCGGTGGCTCGCTTATGAGCTGTGTTGATGAGTGGAGATCGACGTCTCATCATCAGCAGCCGAGTTTTGGCGGTGGGAACTTGGAGGATTCATCTAATGTTCATAATCCATCCTCAAATGGACTTTATCCTTTCGAGTCGCCGAGGGTAACGTCAGCGTCGATCTCTTCTTCTTTGGCATCGCAGTTTTCTTCGGTTAAAGTTGAAGATAATCCTTACAAATGGGTTAGTGTCAATGGTAATTGCTCTTCATGGACTGATCTTTCTTCTTTCGGCTCTTCTCGTTGAGTTGAACCAACGGCAAAAAAGAAGGAAAAAAAAAACTTGATGGCGTTTGTCGATGAGAAACCCTAGTTACTAATTTTAGATTAGTTTTGTCCTGTTATGCGTTTTTTTTGTTAAGTTATAGTGTTTACGGCTTTCCTTGTTCTCAATCATGTGGCTTTTGATAGCTTAAGCTATTAGGCTGCTTGTTTGCTTTTTTGTTGTTGTCAACAGTGTTCCTTTGCTAATCTTCCGAGTTTGGTCACTAGTGTCTGAATGAACTTAATGTCAGCAAATGGATCTACTTTTAATTATTCATTTTGTCTTACGACTATCACGTATTGCTAATTATTTAGTGATTTCAGTCACCAATGATTTATTTTTCCAAGCCAGTTGTTAATTTGAAGAAGAAGAAAAAGAGAGATTTGAAAATAGGAAAAGTTGAGCGGACGGGCTGCTTCCTGGAACAAGTTGCGAGTTCGAACTCTGCCGCAGAGAACTACTTCACGATGTCTCTGCTTACCCACACAGATATGGGTCTTTGTTTTCGGCCTATTTGAATACCTAGTGAGTGAGTCTATCCGTGGGTTGGCCTCACATCCCGGAGTTAAGTCTAGTTCGTCATTGTTAATTTGTGTTTATGTGTGTTTTTAGACTTTTGAGTGACTATACATCATACCATCAATCTTTCGTTCAAATCTTCACATTTGAAGATATATATATCCCGAAATTAAGAGATATGAAATCAATCGTTTTAATTTTATGCTTAGATGTTAGAGATGCATGTACCTTTCAATCGTAGATATTATATATGAGAAAGATAATGCAATCACGCTTTTAAAGATTACTTAAGTTTCTAATGCAATTTAATAAGAAAATTATTCTCCAATACTCATTAATCAAAATTAAAACTCATAGAAATTATAAAAATATATTGTGGTCTAGTCGAACATTATATTTTACACCATAGAAAGACATGATTTGCAAGGAAAATAGTGGTCTAGTCGAAATGCATATATTATACACAAATGCGGATTTGAAAGAACTATAAACTTTACTAGTGGATTTGAAGGTGTTCTTAATGTGTGGAAAAATGCAGTTTTGTGAATGTAACTTTAGGTAGACAAGTAGTAAATATTTAGATGATGACTCTAATCTTAAATTCTTGATATATGACGGCCGGAATGTTCTTACATGTGAATACGAAACATTAAGAAGGTGGTACAGGAGCAGAGAATCAATGTCGGGACGACAATTTTAATCTTATGTTTGTCAGTTTGACGCGCTTTGAAAATAGTGCACACAACTCACTAAGCGACATATTTGCTTTTTTGTCAGCTTGTGTGTGGGGCCACACATCTTCTATTTCACTCTAAATTTTTATAATTTTTACATGTAATCTCTATATAATCTTTTGTTTGACAAACATCTTTTACACTAATTAAAAAGTTGTTAAAATATCATTTTTGCTTTTAACTAATTAAAAAGTTGTTAAAATATCATTTTTGTCACAAAAAAAACGTGGCTATACGATCGTTACTTTTTTTTGTGGCTAAAATCGTGGCAAAATCATTCATATAGCCACGATTAGCCACGAAAAAAAAAGTCACGATCCTATAGTCACGATTTTGTCACGAAATCTGCCGTGACTATAACAGTTTTTTTACTAGTACATTTTTTATCAAAAAAAATTAAAATCTTAAAACAAAATTTTTATGAAGTATGAAGTATATTAAAAGTTAATAATCAATAATAAATATCTAAATATTTTATACTTACTAATTCAAAATTTTAATTATTTAGAGTAAAAGTTTCTTAAAGTCATAAATTTTTTTCTTTACCAAAAAAATGCATAGAAAATCATAAAGAAAAAACAAAAAGTGGGGACAAATTATTTTTTAAAGAACACAGGAGGTATTAGTTAGTGTAGAATGTAACCTCGAGTATCTACTGATTCGATCATTATTGAATTCTTCCCTTGCTAGTTCCAATGTCCCACTTACTGGTTAATTACTTAAATTTTTTTATGAACATTGATTGATTACTTATGAAATACTTAAAATTGAAATTATTTATATTAGTTATTTGCAAGAGCTCCTTCATTTCTCGCGGAAAGAGGAGTCCAAACCCGAATAGACAGAAAGACACTACTATATACCCAAATAGTTAGTCCACAAAGAAGGAGAGGTTGGTTCAGAGTGAAAGAAAGGAATCTAAGTTAGATGATTGTGTTTCCTTTTGCAAGTACCAAGGCTCCTAACCTGTATGGAATAAAGCACATTCAAACCTATAAAGTCATTCTACATAATAAAAATCTGCCCACTATCCCATAATTTAGCTATTTTTATTTTCACAGTTACTACCCATAGCATTGACATAATAGTAAAAGCTGTTTATATATTTTCAGCAGTTGTAAATGACATCATAATTTGAAGTAACCAGAAATATTGATACAACCAGGATCATATTCGAATTTGGGGGTGATTGGCATATGAGCTTTTAAAACTGTGATGACTTTAAAAAAATAAAGTCAGATTTTTTCCAATCAAACTTTAATAATTTAAAAGTCTTGAAAGTCCTAAAACTTCTCCTGAAATCACTCACAACCATTTTTTTAAATTTTCTACTCTTTCACGTTAAATTTTAACAACCTACAATACCTAACTTTATTTTTTTTAACAGCAAAAGTCATTAAAGTTTTTAAAGTAAAAGTCTAAAATAAATTTTTAAAGCCACAGTTCAAAACAATCACCCCCTTGGACTCCAAACTCAATACTCCACCTATAATGAAGTTAAATAAATGGTTAAAATTATTATTTTTCTGATAATAAAAGGTTAAACTCAAGTCTATTAAAGAATCAGACTTAATCCCTGCGTGGGAGGCCATCCCACAGATAAACTCTTTCCCTGGACAGTGGCAGACGTAAGTGTTAGAGAGGGGGGTCACATGACACCCCTTTAATTTTAAAAATAAATTTTGTAAGCCAATTTTACAAAGACAAAATAGCATATTTGGTAATGTTCTCCTTTCTTGACACTCCAACCAAAGTTCAATTCCTTTTGCCAACACTTCCCTTTTAATTTTTGACCCCGATAAAATAATTTTCTGGGTTCGCTCCTGTCCCTGGATATTGAAATGGGTTGAAAGCAAGGTCTCATAACGGTGCTAGTGTCCAGAGACAGCATGAGACAGTTTCCTTCCGGCAGGGTTCAAACTCACAACCTACTTAAGAAGTCCATCCTTATCATTGGACCACGATGTTCCGGACGGTTAAAATCATTTTATAAAGAAAAAAGGAAAAAAAATATACAAGAGTAAAATAGGTAGAGTATAAAAATATGAGAAAGTCCCAAAAGAAGCATGGCACCTTGTGGCTCAGAAATCCAAGCTAAATCTTGTCACCTGATCATGTTTGAATTTCTGGCACATCAATGTATCGATTTCTGTGAAGGTCTTTAACATAAATAGATGACGACCATCATATTTGTGTACAAACAAACAAACTAATACCCACCTTTCACTTTAACACCATGTAAATAATAGTAACTTAATTACTTCCTCGCCGGGGCTAAAATATACTCTTCTGTTTTTAAATACAAAATGTTCCCAAATTTTGTATGCAACTTTAAGATGCATTGAATATTGTGTGACCAATGATATTTTGCAGTTTTTTTTATTTAGCTGGAATTAATTTTAAAATATATTTCTTTGAAGAAAATAAATTTTCTTAGTTTACATGTTTTTACTTTAAACATCATATGTATAGGAATAGATGGTTTATTTTTTTTCTATAAAAAAAAGCGAAACATAGAATATGATTTCACCATGATATATTTGATTTCTAGACTATGTGGAGAAATCAATCATGCAAGCAAAATCACCCACCTTATCGTACATTTATGAAAGTTTTTATTTAGGCAATGATATGCATGCTCGAACAAAAAAGTATGTAATTAGTGTTTGTAAATACCCGAATTGGCGGAAAGTGTAATGTCTCGGTGGCGAACCCTTTTGTTTTCCCAATTTGTTATTTGGCATATACAATTATCTTTAGGTATATTAATTTGTAATCGTATTTGTGAAGAGTCTTAAGTAAATATACAAATTTAAATTCCATATAAAACGGTATGATACTTGTGGACAATAACATCTATAGTCTGAAGATGCCACAGCTTCCCAATGGATATTCTTTGTGTAATTCCTTTTATATATGTAAAATCTAAAAACATTTTAAATTGGTTCATTCTCTGCCACCGGACTACCAAAGTTAAACATAACTTACATATTCACCATCTCACCAGCTTGTTATCATATTAATTAATATTTTTCCAAAAACATTATCAACTCCACATGTGGACGTTTGAATTCTCATTCGAGTTGTTGAATTTATTTTGGATACTGGATTTTCATGACTAAAAATTTAAGTCGCATTCATATAATTACCCATTTGCTTTGGTTTCAGTTCAGATTTTTGCGTGTCCGGGGTTGAATTCGATTTGAGTGTTGATACTCGCTTAAATTATAAAAAAATCAAAAATTCAAATGTCCATAAAAAATTAAAAATTAAAAATAAACAATATATAAAATTTAAAAGCATATAACCAAATACCTAAAATTACTTTGCAAATTGGTGGTTATGTTATTTAGGTGAAGAACCTACAGATATTTGGCTAATGCCACCATTTCAAATATTTTTGGCTATTTTCATATATTTTTATGTATATCTAGTTAATTTTTGATAATTCATATATTTTATGAGTATATCACATCATTCTTTTGTAGTTTTGCACATTATGGATTTTTTCTATTAGATCTAGAATTAAATAATATAATTATATATATAATTGTAATTCGAATACTCGAAATATTTTGATTTAAGTCGGTTTTTTGGATATTAAAATTTTGGATCCGCTCATATATTTTACCGATTTTGACTCCAATTTGGTACCATTTTTTTTTTTGGTTGGGTTCAATTCAATTATTCAAATTCAGATATTTTATCCACCTCTCAACTCTCTAAAATTTTCCCGTTTATCTAAGTAACACATGATACGCTATATAGTCAACAATACTCGTGAAAACCATTAGAAACCACGAAATTAGTAGTATTATCCGTGAACGTATTGTAATATACTTAGATATGTGTATACAAAAGGATCCAGAGTCTCTATCATCTTTAGGTGTTTTGAAACAGATCGATGTAAATATAAGGATCATACATGTGGATAAAGTGGTTGATGGATAATAATAATAATCTCATATAGTATAGTATTGCTTTGTCACGTTTCTTCCTCACGTTATCATCAACCACACACGTTCTTCATTTAATTTTCAGAACAAAGATTCCTTATTAATTAGCCATACAGTGATGGCAAAAAGAAAAAATTAGCCATACACTTTAAAAAGTACCCCAAACGTACATCTGTATTTATATTCCTTTATATATTTGTGCATACTTTTTTTGTCAAAATTGTGCATATTTATATCTGGTGCCGAAATTTTTTTTTATATCTACAATTTCCGTTTGTTCTTTTTATATAAAATAGACATAAAAAACTTAGACTACTCATCTATTATATTAAAACATAATCCTACTTTTTATCTACTTAAAATGTTGTCATTTAAATTTGGACCTATTCACAGATCATAAGAATAATTATAACATCTATTATTGTTTAGTTAACAATACAATATAAATACTAATAATCACATGTTATATCTTCTAATCCTATGTACAATTAAATTATATAAAATTATGTTATTATTTTTAATTAGTTTATATACTATATATGTATCAATATTTAAATAGTTAACGTGTTAGCATACATATATTGATAAATATATAACAATATTTAAACAAGACTATAGATTCAATCATATAATATTGATTTTATAAGAAATCGGTTTTGATATATTTATAATATAATATATATGAAAATTATATTATTTTAGTATAAACGCTAATGTGTGATTTAGAGTGAGGCGTTTGAGATCCCGTTTAAGTTTGGGTCGGATTCAAATCTCGAACTCTAATCCTATAGGATTCATTATGGTTTTTGAAAAGTTTGGATCGGATTTTTTCAGACGGGTCAAATTTTATAAAATTATTAAAACTCAAATAGATCCGATACTTTTTTCAAATTCGAGCATTTTCGGGTTTTTTGATTCGAGTTTGAGTTTTTTTAGGTGTCTCTAAGTTTTTCGGTTATTTTGGGTTTTTGGATTTGGGTTCGGTTTAGGTTTTTTGAATTTTCGGGTTTTTAGAATTCAGGTTCAGGATTTTCGGATTAAACAAGGCAAATATATGAATATAAAGGTATAAAAGTAAGGATGTATGTATATGTATGCAAAAGTTCAGAGCACCCATATACTATTTCGAGTTTCGATTTCAACTCGGTAAAACCCGAAACCAGAAATACTTGAATATGGAATCCGTTCGGGTTTTTCACATGTTTTTTCGAGTTCTATCTTGGAGTAACAATTTGATTTTTGAGAAAATAAGATGTAAAGAGATAATCTCATTGATATAAACATTTTTCAAATACCAAATTCTCAAACCAAAAAATAATATCCACAAAATATTATTCACATAAACAAACAATATTTTATGATAAAACTTAAACAATATAAAAGAAACACAATTATATTTGTTAATACTTAGTATTTTTAATTGATTAATCTAATTTTATTACATATAAAAATTTGCCAAATAAAAAATTTAAGATAATAACTATATGTAAAAATAGTATACAAAATAATATATTCTATTAAAATAGAGTTTTTTTTACTGTTGACAAGTCATAGTAGTGCTATATAATTAGTAGTACTATTTAATTAATTATATATGACATATTTTGATTATTTATATTAATCAATTATATATAATATTTTTCGAAAATCTTAGTAATTAATAAAGATATTAATAATAAATAAATTTTAACTATAATTTTGAATTTTATTTTTAGTCATAACAAAATATGTTGAGAAAAATCTAACAAAATCATACTAAAAATCTTAAATATTTTTTATTAAATAATGCATTACTTAGTTTCATAATTAATAATATAATATTATTATAAAACAATGTTAATTAAAATTTTATTATAAAATTATAAACTAAAATAAATTTCATAACTATAGTCTATATTATATTAAACATAAATATTATATGAATTAAAATACATTTATAAAATAAAAATTTTTTCGTACGGACATGCGAATAAAAATCTTGTTTTACCAATTAAAAGAGGTCTCCAATACTTCCACGAAAGCAATGTTTGTAACACTCAAGACGCCACCTCAACGTCCTCTTTTGGCCTATTGGTTATGTCCTTGTTGACCGCTGATTTGCTACTTTTCTAAATGTCATAAAAATTTGTTAGCTAACTTTACAAATCACCATGACTTTTTTTTTGCAATTTTTTTGTGTCATAAAACATTTCTAGTATATTACTCTATTTTCTGTTTCAAGAGTAATTTTGAAATAGAAATCTTTAGCATGTTGCAAGTAGTATCGTTTGTCTTCGTGATGCGATGAATTAGATGGAGTGAAAAAAATTTATCCGGTAAAAACTTGTGTTAATAGTTGTTTTGCAAAATTTGTAATAGAAATCTTAATAATTTAGACGATTAAAGAAAAAAAGATGGAGTAATTTTTGAAATAGATTTGAATTTTCTTTGAAGAGGATCCGATAAACATCAAGTTTAGGTCTTATGCTTTGCTTTTAGGTTTAATTAATGTGGTTCAGTAGAAATTTCATCCGGTTGGATGAAGTTGTTCTCATCGTAGGTCAAAGAGACATGTAGATTAGCTTTGACGTAGACAATTTTTTCGATAGTGAATTATGTTAGGTTTTGTTCTGCTTTGTCTTGTTAGGGTATAATATCGGTTGTACTTGTATACAGCCCAAAAAAAATCGGTTCTCTCTCTCTTCTGTTTCTCCCCCACTCTCCTTATTACTCTTTCTTTCGTCTTATAATCCTAAGAGACTCATCAAAATCTTTCATCTTTTAATATCCTCAAGACTCATCAAAATGAGACTCATCAAAACATCCTTGATGCTGATGCTCTTGGCTTCTTTGTGTGCATGTCTTACTTAAACAAAAAGTCTAAAACTAGCTTTGGGTTTCAGGGTATTCAGTTCGGTTCCGGGTAAAAATAATTCGGTTTCGGGTATTTTGGTTCTAAAAATTTTGGACCCATCGAGTTTTTTTTTTCCTGTTCGGCTTCGATTCGGTTTTTGTCGGTTCCGGGTAGACAATTCTATGAACCATAAAATGCCCGAAAAATCGGTTCTAGCCCGGTTCGGATATCCACTATCCGAAATTCAACTTTTTACCGAAATGATTACAAAATATCCGCAAAAATTCAAAAATACCTGAAACAAATTCCATACCGAGAAAAAAGTCCATAGTTTAAAGCTGAAACACCAATAACCAAAAAGATAAAAACATATTAATGAACATGTTTTTTTTTAAACGATTTATTCTTATAAATCCATAAGATATATTAATGAACATGTTTAAAATGTATAAAATATAAATCGTACATATGCAGCTTTATATACTTACGGTTCTTCGGTTCTCTGATTCGGTTATCAATTAATAACCGGAACCGAATCGATACCCGCAGTTCTTCAGGACCAATATCCATCGGGTATTTAAGCTTATACCAAAAACGAACCGAACCGATTTTTTCGGGTTAGTTCCGGTTCAATTTTTTGGTTCCGGGTAATAAAGCCCAGGGCTACCTAAAACTGAATAAAACGACACCATAGGTGATATTGGATCTCGGTTTATTGGGCCTTCTGTTATGATGATTGTGAAGGGTAATACTAATTTATAAACGACAAAGTGATAACTAAACATGAGAGTATTAAGTTTCAAAAAGCTTAATCCGAAAAACGGAACAGAGTTTAACACATTAATTCCAGATTCCTAACAAAACACAAACACATCATAACGAATTTTTTAGTCATAAGGCTGATTTTGCAAGAGCAGAACCAAGACTTGAGTACTGAAAAATAACAAAGCTCCCACAACACATAAGGCTGGCTATTATAATAAGGTGTTTTACTTCTTCTTCTCAGAGACTCCACCACCACCACCACCACCACCAGACCTACCAGTAGTCGACAAAAAATCAAAATTTGGTTAAAGTGACCACACACTTCTCTAGACTAAATGATAGTATGAAGTAGAATAATAAAAAACTAAGCAAAGAAAATGAATAGAAATCAAAAACAATTACCTCATCTTGCGGAGAACACCAGACATCTCTTCTCTCTTCCTCTTGGCTCTCTTGTGTGTCCCCAACTTCCTCTTTGCAACTTTAAGAGCTCTCTTGTCTTTACCAACCTTCAAAAGCTCAGTGATTCTTTTCTCATAAGGAGCAAATCCAGCGACTTCTCTTATCAAGTTTCTGATAAAGATTGTCCTCTTGCTAGTTTTCTAAACAAAAACAATGCAGCAAACAAAGAACTTTCATATAAAACTTTGCTCAAGACAATTACATTTCCCAGCTAAGAAACTAACATTTCAAGTTCTAGAAAACTACGAATCCACATGCTAAAGCAATCCGAGTTCGTCTTGGACAAAACAGAGCTCAAGAACAGAGTAAATCTCAGACCCACAAAGTCTAAGCAATGTTTCAGAATCTTATATGTAATAAGAGCTAGAGAAATTGATACCCCTTTGCGAGAATTAGGACGAGGAGCCAACTCGCGTCTGGTGACGACATGCCCTTTGTTCAATCCAACGAACAAGCCAGTCTTTGCTTGTGGAGTTGTCATTTTCTTCCTGCAATGACTCAAAATTGATTCAGGGAGAGAAAGGTTTATAATCTTCAAGAGATAATTGATTTTGAAAGCTAAACCAATGACAAAAGAAAGAGCTTGAATCAGAACTCATACCTTCTTGTCTGATCGATCCTCCTGCAATTGGGCAAGGTAGCCGCAGCTAAAAAAATTGCCTTTTATATAAAGCGACAAAAAATTAAAACCCTAGATTTCCATTAATTTGGGCCTATTTAATTAATATTTTTGGGCTTGTTAGACTGATCCAGTTTTAAAACTTAAAATTATTAGAGCTCATTTATAATTATCAATGTTATATACCTCACTAGGCGCTAGTCGAACGGCGAAACTAAATCTAGCACCTAGTTGGAAAACCGGAGATTAAACGATAATTAATTGGGGACTAGTTATTAGATTATTTTGATATTTTTAATCTAATATAATTTTTATATATATATGATAAACTTATAATTTTGACTTTTAGATTTTTTGACTTGTTTTTAGTCTAAAGTAACTAGTTTATATAATTTTAGTGATTATAATATATTTTATTTGATCTTACGGGTTAATTTTAGTTAAAAGTCCAATTCGATAAGTTAATTAGTGTGATGCTTGAAAAAATCGGATTGCGGAAGAAACTAATCGAACGACCACCGCCTAGACGATGATTTTTAGAACAAAGATATTTATTGGAATAAGATACATGCCCAAAGCTATCTCTTTTTATCTATACTAAGACGAGTTATTCAAGTACTCGTTCAAGTCCGTATCGATTCTCTCGGATTACGGGTTTTTCAGTAATAACATATAAGGCCCATTCAGATACTTTGTAAATTCGGTTCAGGTTCAGACCGATATATTTTGGGTTTAGGTCGGTTCCTATTTTATAAAGAAGACCCAATTTAGAACCGAAACTTTAATCGAATCAGTTCGGTTCAGGTATTTTACCTGATATGTAACGAAAAACTCTAATTTTTTTCCAAAATACCTTTGTTGTGCACATGTTCAAAAATCAAAACCACACTACAAAATATTAATAAATAGAAAAAAAACTTAGAAACAATCTTCATTTGTTCCAAACTTCATAATACACACACTCCATACGAAGATTATAAGATAAAAAATAATCATAAAATCCTCCAGTTCAAACATGATTTCTTCCCTGGGACATAAAACAAAAAAAATGAAAACAAAGTTAAGAAACAATGAAACACAGATGTCAGAACAAGATTATAAGATCACAAAAAATTTAGAGTTTGTCCTTACTTCATCATTCTTGTACTCTTCTGATTCATCCTCATTATTCTCTCATATTTGGATTATCATAATCTGAAAACTAATCACATAAAGAATGTTAAAATGTGAATATCTCTTATAAGTTAAGAGTTACAACAAAGAAAGTACAACATATTATTTATATCTCTTCATATTGTCTTCAAATTTTGACTCATATATCATGCGTTCAAATGTAGGAAGTCTTGCTTTACTACATCTAATGTCCTGCTTCAAGCATTGTCCTGTACATATGAGCACTTCAACCATAAAAATGTGTTAGACAACACCTGTAAGAATCTAAAATCTGATCTGAAGTGCTAAAAGCACTTTCAGATGCTACAAAAGATATTTCCATTGCAAATATATCTTTTGCAATTTCTGCTAAAATAGGGAACTTGGAGCTGTTGAGTTTCCACCAAAAAAAATACATCATACCCTAGTGATAATAAAGCCAAACTTTTAAGATTTTCCACATTCTCTTTTAGATATATATCCAATTCATCCCTTATATCTTGAACTCTTATCTCTTTAACCATCTTCTTTTACAGGTAATCCATCCTTTCGTATCCTACCATTTCCACTATGTTTTGTGACTGCTCTTGACCACTTAATGATGAGGTTTGAGTAGACTGAAATGTCTGGACAATTGGTCCTTTTATCTACTACTATACTCATTAAACAAGCTTCTAAGAAAACCAAATATTGAGTTAGTCAAATCTATAACTTCTACAGTATCTTCACCATAGAGTTTCTCAAAATACATCTCGACAAATTTCATCTTTTTCCTAGGATCTAACACTGAAACAACAATCATAATTTGATTATTGCTTTTTACCCCATCCCAATACTTATCAAACTTATTCAACATTTCTTCAGCCTTTTCCTTTAACTTTGTGTCTAACGTATTGGTCAAAGATATCATATTCTTTTATATGATAACTATCTCACCATACACCTTATATGAGTTCATAGAATTAGAAGTTGGCTCTACTAATGTGGAGTTTTAGAAGATGATTAAGAATCGTACTAACCTCTCAATCTCATTCCAATCACTTGCAAAAGGCGGTCCAACTCTCTTTGCACCATTATCAATCTCCAAGAAGTGATAACTAAATAACTTGTCTTAGCATCCATCTTATCAAAGGCCAACTTGAACTTAAGAGCCCTACTTAACATCAGAAAAGTTGAGTTCCATCTTGTTCTAACATCCAAATGTAAGCTGCCTCTTTACATATTCCCCGAATCAACTCTTAACTCAAAAGACTTTACGTAGAAGATCTCACATATGCACAACATTACGAAAAACAGACACACTACTATCTATTATAGCCAAACCCTCTTTGACTATCAAATTTATAATATGAGCACAATACCTAACATTCATGAATTCCCCATTTAACACAAAGCTTCAACATACACTAATAAAAAACTCTTCTCAAACATGTTCAATGTAGATGAATTAGTAGTAGCATTATTTACAATAATGCAGAAAATCTTCTCTATTCCCCAACCATTTAAACACTCCAAAAAGGCATTAGAAATAGTCTCACCTTTGTGATCAATGACATACATAAACCCAATGATCAACTTCTTTGACTTCCAGTTTGCATCAACAAAATGCAAAGTGATTGATGTGTCAGTATTTTAGTGGTTTTTACTACGGTTTTCACACGAGATCTAAGGTTTTTAGTATGTATTCGGATTGTTTTGGCGCGGTTTTGTGTTCTTTGTTGTTTTTACAGGATTCGAGCTTCAATGTGCGAAAAGAATGCATTTTGGATGGATTTCAAGCGCCGAAGGAAGTGTTCACGCAAAGCTGGAAAATACCCAAGATTTTGGACACAGATCGACCGATCCTTGTCTGGATCGATCGATCCCTGTCCCGATCTGCGGACCGATTTTACGAAGAACCAGACCGAACTTATTCCGAACCGGATTGCAACAAAAAGACCTAAGCTCGTGTTTTCCTTTTAATTATGCACTTTTAGAGACTTTTAGAGAGCTTGAGAGAGATTTGTAACCTAGGGAGAATAAGCCTCTTTGTTCTTCACTTGAGAAGTCTTTGGAACCCTATTTACTTTTGTTTATGCATAATACAATTTATGTCTCTCTTGAAACTGATCTGTATTTTTGCTATTTTCATGAGTGAGTAGTCTGTTTGTTGGGTTTAGAGATTCTCACATACGGATTCATGAGTTGTTGATATAGAATTGCATGATTAGGGATATAATCTAAT
>OVAN01005264.1:0-23864 GCA_900406275.1 Anastatica hierochuntica | reverse complement strand
AAGCTAAAACACACTAAAATATGCATGAAATTGTATGTACATCACTTACTACTTCTTGGATTATTGATACAGGCGCGAGTAATCACATGACGGGTTCGGTTGATACGTTGTTTGATGTTTGTACTATGCCTCTTGTGCTCATTAAACTTCCGGATGGTAGCTATACTACATCTACCAGACATGAAAAATCTGATTTGGGATCTCATTTGTGTCTTCATGATGTTTACTATGTTGACGGTTTGAAGTGTCATTTGGTTTTGGTATCTCAGTTGGCTCGACAACGAGCTTGTGTTTTTCAGATCACTGACACTCTCTACGTTATCCAGGACGCATTACGAGGATGCTGATTGGAGTGGGTAAGGAACGAGATGGATTGTATTTTTCGGAGAATGGATATCGCATCGGCTATGCATGTTTCTGATCGGAATTCGATTGAGCTGTGGCATCGTCGTATGGGACACCCGTCTCCTAAGGCGTTGGATTTTTTATCTATTTCTGAAGCTAGTAGTAGTAGGAATAAGTTTGATCACAAGGCATGTGACATTTGTATTCGTGCTAAAAAATCGCGTGATTCTTTTCTGGATAGTTTGAATAAGACTACAAAAGTTTTTGAACTTGTTCATTGTGATCTTTGGGGTCCTTACCGGACTCCGACTTTATGTGGTTCTACTTATTTCCTGACTATTCTCGATGATTACTCGCGCACATTGTGGATCTATCTCTTACCGAATAAAAAAGTTGCTCTAGATAAATTGAAACAATTTATTTCTATGGTGGAACAACAATTTGAGAAACGGGTTAAACGCATACGAAGTGATAATGGAACATAATTTGTTTGTCTCTCTAAGTATTTTTGAGATCAAGGTATTTTGCATGAGACATCATGCGTCGAGACTCCGCAACAAAATGGACGTGTAGAGCGAAAGCATAGACACATACTAAATGTCGCTAGAGCTTTGTGTTTCCAAGCATCTTTGCCTGTGGAGTTTTGGGGGCAATGTGTATTAGCTGCTGGCTATATTATTAATTGTACTCCATCTATGGTTCTTGACGGAAAGATTCTTTTTGAACTCTTGTATGATCGAGCTCCACCTCTTGCTCATATGAGAGTGTTTGGTTGTTTATGTTATGTTCATAATCAACATCATCGCAGTGATAAGTTTGTCACGCGAAGTAACAAATGTATCTATCTTGGTTACCCTTTCAAAAAGAAAGGATGGAGGGTCTATAATATTGAAACGAAGAAAATTTCAGTGTCTCGTGATGTGATCTTTTGTGAAGATCAATTTCCTTTTGCGATGAACTCGGTTGATGAGGTTGCACCTCTTTTGTTTCCGTTAAGTCCTCAGGCTGAATGTGATGTGTTTGACGATGAATGTGATGAAGGTTTTGCTGAGTTGGTTGATGAAAGAGAGGATTTGACTGATGACAATGTTGTTAGACCATCCTCTATTTCTTTTCTCTCGCCGCTGGCGGGATTGATTGATGCTGCTCCAATTGTCGAAGCTTCTTCGTCTTCTGCGGTTTGTGCTGTGGCTGGTGACGGTTCTGTTTTGCCGTCGATGTCTCTGCCCACGTCACCATCAATGCCCAGTCCGACACAAGAAGAAACATAATGTACAAAAGCTATTTCGGAGTTGCTTGGTCATGGTTTTCGCTGGAAAACGTAGCCAGCAAAACTGTTCGATTATGTGCTCCATACAGTGACTGAGGAGTGTGATGCCGTGATTCTCGATGATTCCAAGGACTTGTGTGAGTATCCTTTGTCTGAATATGTTTCTTCTGCTCGTTTCTCCACTTCTCATTGTGAGTTTCTTCATGCACTAAGTACTGAAATCATTCCCAAACACTACCACAAGCTGTTTTGGATGAAACATTTCGCAATGCCATGCGCATTGAGATAGATTCTTTAGAAGAAAGCAATACGTGGACGGTTGAAGTTTTACCACCGGCAAGAAGGCGATTGGATGTAAATAGGTGTATACGATTAAGTACCGATCGGATGGTAGTGTTGAGCGCTATAAGGCGCATTTAGTGGCGCTTGGTAACAAGCAAATCGAAGGAGAAGATTTTGGGGAAACGTTTGCTCCGGTAATTAAGATGCAGACGATACGAGTGGTTTTTGAAGTATTCGCTGCTAAGAATTGGGAAGTCCATCAAATGGATGAGCATAATGCTTTTCTCCATGGTGATCTTACCGAGGAGGTCTTTATGATATTACTACCAGGGTTTCGCACTGGTGATTTGTCTCAAGTATGTCGTCTACATAAGTCACTTTATGGACTATGGCAGTCACCGAGATGTTGGTTTGCGAAGCTCACTTCGGCTCTTCTCGAATACGATTTTACCTATTGTCTCGAAGATTATTCATTGTTCACTATGCATCGAAACAAGGAGCAACTCACAGTTTTAGTGTATGTTGACGATTTGATTATTACTGGGAGCACTCCGGAACTTATTCAAGGTTTTAAAGCATATCTTAGCTCGTGTTTTAAGATGAAAGATTTGGGATTGTGTAAGTATTTCTTGGGCATCGAAGTGGCTAGAAGTCCTTCGGGTATCTATCTTTGTCAACGGAAGTATGCGTTGGACATTACTTCTGAAGTTGGGCTTCTTGGCTCGCGACCTGCGTCATTCTCAATATAACAAAATCATAGCCTGGCCCTTGACGATGGTGAAGACTTTCCTGAACCGGTTCGCTATCGGAGGCTAGTGGGTCGGCTTATCTACTTAGCGGTGACCCGTCCTGATTTATCCTATGCTATTCACATATTGACACAATTTATGCAGAAACCGAAGACGCTCATTGGGAAGCAGCTTTGCGAGTTGTTCGGTTTCTTAAGAACAATTCGGGTCAAGGTATTCTTCTGCGGGCTGATTCGCCATTGGTTCTTACGGCGTGGTGTGACTCTGATTGGTCAAGTTGTCCACTCACACGACGTTCGTTATCCGGTTATTTCATTCAACTTGGTAACTCTCCCGTATCATGGAAGACGAAGAAGCAAGAAACGGTTTCGTGTTCTTCCGCAGAGACTGAGTATAGGGCCATGCAATATGCACTTCGAGAGGTCATTTGGCTTAAGAAGCTTCTGCGAGCCCTTGGCATCGACACTTCGGCTCCTATTACGTTCTATTGTGATAGTCAAGCCGCTATACATCTTGGTTTGAATCCGGTATTTCACGAACGCATTAAACATGTTGAAAATGATTGTCATTTTGTGCGCGATGCAGTGAAAAAGGGATTATCGCCACGAAGCATGTCAATAAGAAGTCGCAATTGGCAGACATAATGACTAAGGCGCTTGGACGATTGGAGTTTGAAAATTTTGAAATTCAAAATTGGCATATGTGATTTATATGCTCCATCTTGAGGGGGGGTGTTGTGATATACATATTGTAAAGGGTAGTTTAGACTTTAACTATGTTGATAATTAGGTTAGACTATGGTTGTATAAGAACTAAGCTCTTGGGAGCACCGTAATACACATAACCCATCTTAAACATATTCAGAGTTTAACAAGTTCTCTGTCGTATTGAAAGAGTTATTGAAAGAAAAATATATGTTAAAGAAGTTGGTAACCTGCGGTTAACAGAACACATAGCCTTTTTCTTATTTGAAGGTTTGGTTTTTCTTACAAAATAAAATATGTGATTTTAACAAGAAGAGAGATATTGTTACCCAAATAAATAAGGTTAGACTTTACCTGACTATTCATTTATAATACGTTTTCAAATATAAATGGATATTTTAACCGGTAATAGATGTATATCTAAAATGATGTTTTTGGCTACATACTACTATTTTTTTATAGAATAAATACTATTATACTTAGTGCATAGCAAACAGAAGAACAAAAGATTCCTAAGATTATTTAGGAAGTTTACCAAAAAAAAAATTTATTTACGAATGTTATCATGTCATGTATGACTTTTTGAATTGTGCAAGAACTTTAGTAAATCCTAATAATGATAAATCAACCTTCTTATTTCTTAGAGATCAACATACATTAAATCTTTTGAATGCGATGAGGTTGTGTGATTTGATCAGGTATTTCAAGATAATAATATTTAACATTTTTTTTGATAAAATTTTTTCTAATAGCTTGATTATAAATTATACCCAATGATAAAAAAAAACACATAATTCAAGTATCTAACATTCCATTTTTTTCCAAAATATCTTCACGATGTTACCCCTAATTTCTTTTTTTTTTTCTTTTTTTGTTTGTTAATAGAGGATGAAAAAATTGTAATACTCCTCTAATATATTTTTTTGGAAAACCAAAAAATTAATTAATAGTTTTTTGTTAGATCAAAAATTCACTCTATCTTGATTTTGTTATCAGGAACTAATAATATCATTCAAGAACCCGTACATTCGTTTAGTCATTTGTTGTTACAGTAACAACCCGAAAAATATTTTGTGGAATACTTAAGTGAGCAAACAAACATGAAATTCTAAATGACAACAAGAAACTAGACAATGCATTTTGAATTTAAAGAATTCTACTCTTAAAAAAATAATCCAATAATCCAAAACATTCATTTCCAGGTAAAAATGAAGTTTAGCCGAAACTAATAAGCATCATGACGTGACGTGCTATAACGCTCTTTTATAAAGTTAGAAATCCTAAATAAGGAAAAAAACCCAACTCAATCGGCAACCACAATGACATTAAAAATGCATGCCTGAAATTGTTCAAAACGAAGTAGCAACTTTAACTCGCCTTCGCCAAAGAGAAAAACACGCAAGATGATATTGGTTGATGAAAAACATTAACATTTGATAGAGAAATTACCATAAAAAATCAATAACTTTTATATGAGGAGATTTGAAAATTAATCTCATCCATTTATACACAAATAATTGGCTACTACCTCGCATGAGAGAAGCCGCAAACCGAATTTGCTTCGTCTTACAAAACTAACCCAAAACAACGAAGAAAATTAGAAGAAAGCTAATAGATACCACCATAATAAAATACCATTGAAAAGAATAATCAAATCGAAGCCAAACAAAGGGGCAGAGGTACGGTGTAGCTACTAGGGTCAATTGACCCCAATAGATTTTTTAAAAATACTTATTTATATGTAATTTTGGGTGAAAATTTGATAAATTGGTTATAATTTTTACTTGTTGACCCTATTAAAAATTTTTCAAAATTAATTTGACACCTTAATTTTTTTTTTTATTTTTGCTCCATAATTTTTTGAAAAATTATTACCATTAACAAATCATTAATTATGTTTTTAAGAACAAAAAAGTACGTCCTCCTAACCCTATTATTAAAATTTTTGGTTTAAATTATTATTACAAAAATTGACCCATCAAATTTAACTTCTAGCTCCGTCATGGCAACCATATCTCTAAACTCAACAACAATGATAAAACTAGACAAGACCGTAGAACCATAACCCAGATGCCAAAAGCAGACAACATCTTAATTCTCTGACGCATATAAACTAACCATACTACACATCTAAACTCGAATCCATCATGACACATTGGAACTAAAACAACTTGGTAAAAAGAATGAGTAAATAAGAGCTAGAAGATCCATTCTTCTACCAACATAAATTTGTCGACAAGTAAAACTGAGACCCTAAGATCTCGCCACCAAATCAAACTTTATCCGAACTTTGTAGATAACTTCCTCCTGAACCAATTTAACGAAGGTGATGGTCATTGATATTCTCCATTTTCACCATTTTTTACTCTATTTGTTTTTGAGTTCTTTAACGAGTCAATGTGTGTTTTTAGTATCTTTTTGGTCCATTTTAGAGTTTTCTAGGTTTTAAGTTTCTTTAGAGAAGAGTTGGACATTTTTTTTAAACTTCAAATGGACATATGAAAATGTAGAATCGTGTTGAGGATTAGAAAATTTTCATTAGTTGAAAGGGTTTCCACTGTTTAATCGAACTATATTATTGACACAATATAGTCACACGAGTTAAGTAAGATTTATTAAATATATTTAAAATTAGAAATTTATACATATAATTTGATTTTTATTGCAATATACAAATAAATTTTAACTTTCTTATATAACGATAATATAGTTAAATTTATTTATTTTATTTAATATGTTTAATAATAAGTTTCTTAAGTGAAACCCAAGTTAATAAATAATAGGTTATATCAGGCGTCCTTCTAAAAATATTCATGGTTTTTTCTTCCTTCAAGTTCTAGTGAGTTTTGTAATTCAACTGAAAATTTTTTCTAGGTTTTTCCGTCATTGTAAACTCAAATCGAATTTACACTACCATAATTTTTCTTTAATAACTAAGAGGTTCAGGATTCGTGGATCCCTAATCCTTTTAGGACAGAGCCACACCTAATCCTTTCAAGTTGGCTAACCAACCCCTCCCAATACATATTGAACTCTTGACCTCCTCTTTTAATACAAGGATTTTTACCGTTGAACCACCATTTCGTTGGTTGGATTATTCATAAGTGCATTTCGGATTTGGAAGAGAAATCTTAGTTAACATGACATTTTGATAAGAACAATTAATCAGGAGAAGAGATAAATGTTTAAATATGAAAAGAAAGTTATGTTATCTATTCTTCATAACATTCACACATGTAATAATTGGTGTAGCCATGACCAGAACCACCAAGGAATCCTCGACCAGTGCAATATCGAAAACACTCGAAGTTTTTATCCACACCCTTTGGATGTGGGTATCGTTTTCCCGTTGGAATTTGCATTTCTCTAAATTCTTATCAATTTATTTTAAAAAAGAAAACTAAGGGTTTTATCTTTCTAAACTAAAAGAACATGAAACGCTATTTTCTATGAATCATGCAAAAACATAAACTTTTGGATGCATAATGTATATTATGAATACTTATGTTGATGTTTGATCTTTGATCGATTGAGTTTGACTGATTTTTTTATGAATTCTGAATGAAATCGACACCAAAAACCGTTGACCCCGAGTTCTGTTTTTATTACTCTCATGAGAAAGAACTAAACCCTCATGCGATCACTATCTTCTTCGATCTTAGATCGTACACAAAGTATCTAACAAAGCCTTTGTGTTATAGGATTTCACAAAGGTCAGAGATGAAAATACAAAACAAACGAATGAGATCAAGGAGCTTAAAACAGTCCTCGACTTCTGTGATGTAATCTCAAGCTCGCTTTGCTCCAAGAATGGAGGAATCTCAAAGTTTTCTTCTCTTCTTCATGATCTCTCTTTGTATTTCTCTATTTCATATTAGTTAGAGTTTGTTATATCTCTAACAAACTCTATGTCCTCTCTGTTTTATACTTCAACGCAAGAATTAAGAAACCCTTTGACTATGACTTTGATTCTCCTAATTCAGCTAATCCAAAACTCTCTCTCTGATAATGGCCCATGATTCATTCGATTAGGATATTGCAAAACAGACCCACAAAAACTCCACCTTCTTATGGTATCCTCTTACTTAGTTATTTCTAGTGTCGAGAATCAGCCCTAAAACGCAACTCTTTATCTTCCCAACCTCTGATAGTGCCCATGGTGATCATTCATCAATTACCCAAGCACCTCTGGTGATATTTGTCCTCAGAGCTCTCTGGTCTTAACCACTCTTATCTCCATGGTCAGCCCTTTCAACTTTTTCCCTCTTCCCTTTTCTGCTCAAGGAGAATTTTTAAAATCTTCTAGTTGAGTCCACAGGAGAGACTTCAAAATTTGATGTTCCAGCTCCAAGGTAACATTACAGAGCCTTTAATTTTCTTTGCATGCACTTCCTTTATCACATACCCTTGAACTCTTTAGTGAGCTTCCCCGAAAAAGCTCATTAATTTGATTCTCTGTAGATCTGTGAAGCGAGATCTGTTCTTGCCACTATATCACCGTGGCTCTCTTCCGGTACCATACTCAGACGATCTTATAACACCTCCAGCCCCAACACACGTTTAAGTCTCCTTGCAATCAATACTCCAGCCGATACCCAAGCCTCTCCTTATCTCAAGTCTCTAAGCATCATAGGTAATGCATATGTCCCAGCTCCTTGTTATTTTCTTATGACAATAACTATCAAACATCACCAACACTAACTAGTATCCATTTCTTATTTGCGAGGAACTTTATGATGATATGAGTTTAATAACTTGCTCATGCAAGATTTTCGAACTCACAACTAAAGATCGAACTTACAACCAGGTAAGGCATTCGTTAAGAATTATGCTGGGTTTTTGCTAGTATGAGTTTTGTGTATAACCACTTCGCCTATAGCAACTAAGTCTCTAATGTGATGATACTTAATAGCAATATTCTTAGTTCTTTCGTGGAAAACTACATTCTTAGCTAGGGCCAATTCACTTTGGGAGTTACAATGAATGTTAACACCTGCATTTCCAAAACAACTCATCACAAATACTTCTTAGCCAAATAGTCTCCTTTATCACTGAGGATATGGCCATGTACTCTCCCTCAGTGGTAGAGAGAACACTACCTTCTTTTGTCAAGGTCAATTGCATAATCTGAATCAGAGTAGTATCTTAAGTTCTAGATTTTTCTTGAAGATTAGACTTGAATTAAATGCACTCTTAAGATATCTGAGAATCCACTTATCTCCTGTCCAATGATCTCAACCAGTTTTAGACATAAACATGCTGACAACCCCAACAAAATGTGCTAAGTCTGGCCTGGAGCCTATCATGGCATACATTAGGCTACCTACTTCATTGACATATTGAATCCTTTCCATATGTTTGGCCTCTGACACAAGTTCCTCCTTGGTCAGGCTCTCCAATTTAAAATGAGAACATATAGGTGTAGATGTACCTTTAGCATCCCACATACCAAAACTCTTCAACACCTTTTCTAGATATTTTCCTTGTGACAACACCATAATACCTTTTTCTCTATCTATATAGATATTCATTCCTAGTATTCTAGATGCCTTTCCTAGGTCTTTTATCTCAAACTATTTGTTCATGCTATCTTTAACCTTCCCGATCTCAGCCTCATCTCTAGAGGCAATGAGCATGTCATCCACATACAAGAGTAAGAAGATTACCTGCTTAGTATTTATATTCTTCATGTAAACATAGGGATCAAAATTACTCCTAATGAAATTTTGACTCATCTTGAAGTTGTCAAATCTCAAGTTCCACTTCCTTGGAGATTGTTTCAGTCCATAGAGAGACCTTCAGAGAAGACGCACTTTGTTCTCATCCCCCTTTTTGACAAACTCTTCAGGCTGATCCATTAGGATTCTTTCTTTTAATTCACCATGCAAGAATGCCATCTTTGCATCAAGCTGCTCTAGCTCAAAATACAGATTCACAATAATTGAAAACATAATTCTGATGGACCCATGTTTTACAACAGGTGAGAAAATTTCATTGTAGTCAATACCATCTTTCTATGAATACCCCTTAGCTACTAACCTCGCTTTAAACCAAGACCCTTCAACCCCAGGATTCCTGGTTTAAGCTTGAATATACATTTACACCCCATTAATTTATGTCCCTTAGGTTTCTCAACTAGATCCCACGTGTAATTCTTTAGGAGTGAATCCATTTCTTCATTGGCAGACTTGTTTCAGAACTTCCACTTTCTGCTCCTCTTAGCTTCTGCAAAGTTCTTAGGTTCCTTTGTCTTAATGTTATCAGCTGCCAATAGAGCATAGGCCACAAAATTTGCATCCTCAAATCTTGAAGGTGGTCGAATATTCTGCCTCCTGCTTCTATCTCTAGCCAATATGCATTCCGAGACTTGTGTCTCTTCTTCTGACTCTTAGTCTTCAATAAATTGTAACCCTTATTATTCATTAAAATCTTCTGTATATGAATTCGACTATAAGTACGAGGATATGAGATAAGCATCTCCACCTAGAGAAGAGGACTCTCCTAGCTAAAAACCTGAGGGTGTTTCCCCATGATTACCTAATAATTAAAACTTACTTTTTTAAGCTTCTTTTTATAACTTGTTTCTTCATGTACCTTGTTTTCACCCATAATTATGTGTGCCTTGTACAACTCTTCTTCTATGAAGATTACATTCCTATTGGTAACACATTTTCCCTCCCCATGGATCCATATCCTATAGCCTTTTCACACCAAAGGCATAACCAAGAAAGAAACCTTTGATTGTCTTGGAACTTGTCTTCTCCTGTACAAAGTGAAGTTAAGATGCACAACCAAAGCTTCTCAGACAAGTCTGGCTTATGCCATGTCTAAACTTCTTCTGGTAGTTTAAACCCTAAGTTAGAATTTGAAGTTCTGTTTATCAAGTATACTGCAGTTGATGTAGCTTCTACCCATAATTCTTGTCCCAAACGTGACTCAGCTAACATACTCCGAACCTTATCCATTATGGTCATGTTCATCTTCTCAGATACACAATTTTATTGAGGTGTATAGTTGCAAGTCCTATATCTCTTAATCCCTGATTGAGAACAAAGATCATCAAACTTCTTGTTGCAGTATTCCAATCCATTTTTTGGTTTAAGAAACTTAATCCTCTTTCCTGTATGATTCTCAACCGCCTACTTTCATTCTCTGAACTTAGAGAATGCTCAGTGTTTGTACTTTAGGAAATACACCCATACTTTCTTAGAAAAATTGTCTATGGAGCTTATAAAGTACCTGTAACCTCCAAGACTCTCTAAAGTGTTTGGAGAGCCCCATATATTAGAATGAACATACTCAAAAATGCCTTTTGAAGAATTCTACTCCTAAAAAATAATCCAATAATCCAAAGCATTCATTGCCAGGTAAAATGAAGTTTAGCCGAAAATAATAAGGATCATGATGTGACGTGGTATAACGCTCTTTTGTAAAGTTAGAAATCCTAAATAAGGAAAAAGCCCAACTCAATCGGCAACCACAATGGCATTAAAATTGCATGCCTGAAATGGTTCAAAATGAAGTAGCAACTTCAACTCGCCTTCTCCAAAGAGAAAAGCACGCAAGACAATATTGGTTAAAGAAAAATATTAACATTTGATAAAGAAATCACCACAAAAAAAATCAATAATTTTATACGAGGAAACTTGAAAATTAATCTCATCCATCTATACATAAATAATTGGCTACTTCCTCGCATGAGAGAAGCTGCAAACCGAATTTGCTTCGTCTTAAAAAACTAACCCAAAACTACAAAGAAAATTAGAAGAAAGCTAATAGATACCACCACAATAAACTACCATTGAAAAGAATAACCAAATCGAAGCCAAACAAAGGGGCAGAGGTATGATGTAGCTATTGGGGTCAATTGACCCCAATAGATTTTTTAAAAATACTTATTTATATGTAATTTTGGGGGAAAACTTGATAAATTGGTTATAATTTTTACTTGTTGACCCTATTTAAAATGTTCCAAAATTAATTTGACCCCTTCAATTTTTTTATTTTTGCTCCATAATTTTTTGAAAAATTATAACCACTAACAAATCATTAATTATGTTTTTAAGAACAAAAATGTACCTCATCCTAACCCTATTATTACAATTTTTGGTTTAAATTATTATTAAAAAAATTGACCCATCAAATTTAACTTCTAGCTCTGTCATGGCCAACAATATCTCTAAACTCAACAACAATGATAAAACTAGACAAGGCAATAGAACCTTACCCCAGATGCCAAAAGCAAACAACATCTTAATTCTCTGACGCATATAAACTAACCATACTACACACCTGAACCCCAATCCATCATGACACATTGGAACCAAAACAACTTGGTAATAAGAATGAGTAAATAAGAGCTAGAAGATCCATTCTTCCACCAACATTAATTTGTCGACAAGTAAAACCGAGACCCTAAGATCTCGCCACCAAATCAAACATTATCCGAACTTTGTAGATACCTTCCTTCTAAACCAAATTAACGAAGGCGATGGTCATTGATATTCTCCATTTTCACCATTTTTTACTCTATTTGTTTTTGAGTTCTTTAACGAGTCAATGTGTATTTTTAGTATCTTTTTGGTCAATTTTAGAGTTTTCTAGGTTTTAAGTTTCTTTAGAGAAGTGTTGGACATTTTTTTTAACTTCAAATGGACATATGAAAATGTAGAATCGTGTTGAGGATTAAAAAATTTTTATTGTTTGAAAGAGTTTCCACCTTTTAATCAAACTATTTTATTGACACAATATAGTCACAGGAGTTAAGTAAGATTTATTAAATATATTTAAAATTAGAAATTTATACATATAATTTGATTTTTATTGCAATATACAAATAAATTTTAACTTTCTTATATATCGATAATATAGTTAAATTTAATTTTTTATATATTTAATATGTTTAATAATAAGTTTCTTCAGTGAAACCCAAGTCAATAAATAATAGGTTATATCAGACGTCCTTCTAAAAATATTCATGGTTTTTTCTTCCTTCAAGTTCTTGTGAGTTTTGTAATTCATCTGAAATTTTTTTTTAGATTTTCTGTCATTGTAAACTCAAATCGAATTGACACTACCATTATTTTTCTTTAATAATTAAGAGGTTCAAGATTCGTGGATCCCTAATCCTTTTAGGATGGAATCACACCAGATAATATACTCGTCTTTGGCTAACCAACCCCTCCTAATGCATATCGAACTCGTGACCTCCTCTTTTAATATAAGAGTTTTTACCGTTGAACCACCATTTCGTTGGTTGGATTATTCATAACTGCATTTTGAAGAGAAATCTTAGTTATTTTCTATAAACATGAGATTTTTGTAAGAACAATTAATCAGGAGAAGAGATAAATGTTATAATATGAAAAGAAAGTTATGTTATCTATTCTTCATAACATTCACACATGTAATAATTGGTGTAGCCATGACCAGAACCACCAAGGAATCCTCGACCAGTGCAATATCGAAAACACTCGAAGTTTTTATCCACGCCCTTTGGATGTGTGTATCGTTTTCCCGTTGGAATTTGCGTTTCTCTAAATTCTTATCAATTTATTTTAAAAAAGAAAACTAAGGGTTTTACCTTTCTAAACTAAAAGAACATGAAACGATATTTTCTATGAATCATGCAAAACATAAACTTTTGGATGAATAATGTATACTATGAATACTTATGTTGATGTTTGATCTTTGATCGATTAAGTTTGATTGATTTTTTGATGAATTATGAATGAAATCGACACCAAAAACTCATGCGATCACTATCTTCTTCGATCTTAGATCGGACACAAAGTATCTAAGAAAGCCTTTGTTTTATAGGATTTCGAAAAGGTCAAAGATGAACATACAAAACAAACGAATGAGATCAAGGAGCTTAAAACAGTCCTCGACTTCTGTGATGTAATCTCAAGCTCGCTTTGCTCCAAGAATGGAGGAATCTCAAAGTTCTCTTCCCTTCTTCATGATCTCTCTTTGTATTTCTCTATTTCATATTAGTTAGAGTTTATTATATCTCTAACAAACTCTATGTCCTCTCTGTTTTATACTTCAACGCAACAATTAAGAAACCCTTTGACTATGACTTTGATTCTCCTAATTCAGCTAATCCAAAACTCTCTCTCTGATAATGGGCCATGATTCATTCGATTAGGATATTGCAAAACAGACCCACAAAAACTTCACCTTCTTATGGTATCCTCTTCCTTAGTTATTTCTTGTGTCGAGAATCAACCCTAAAACGCAACTCTTTCTCTTCCTAAACCTCTGATAGTGCCTATGGTGCTCATTCATCAATTACCCAAGCACCTCTGGTGATATTTGCCCTCAGAGCTCTCTGGTCTTAACCACTCTTACCTCCATAGTCAACCCTTTCAACTTTTTCCCTCTTCCCTTTTTTTCTCAAGGAGAACTTCTAAAATCTTCTAGTTGAGTCCACAGGAGAGACTTCGAAATTTGATGTTCCAGCTCCAAGGTAACATTACAGAGCCTTTAATTTTCTTTGCATGCACTTCCTTTATCACATACCCTTGAACTCTTTAGTGAGCTTCCCCGAAAAAGCTCATTAATTTGATTCTCTGTAGATCTGTGAAGCGAGATCTGTTCTTGCCACTATATCACTGTGGCTCTCTTCCGGTACCATGCTCAGACGATCTTATAACACCTCCTGCCCCAACACACATTTAAGCCTCCTTGCAATCAATACTTCAGCTGATACCCAAGCCTCTCCTTATCTCAAGTCTCTAAGCATCATAGGTAATGCATATGTCCCAGCTCCTTGTTATTTTCTTATGACAATAACTATCAAACATCACCAACACTAACTAGTATCCATTTCTTATTTGCGAGGAAATTTATGATGATATGAGTTCAATAACTTGCTCATGCAAGATTATCGAACCCACAACAAAAGATTGAACTTACAACCAGGTAAGGCATTCGTTAAGAATTATGTTGGGTTTTTGTTAGTATGAGTTTTGTGTATAACCAATTCGCCTGTAGCAACTAAGTCTCTAATGTGATGATACTTAATAGGAATATGCTTAGTTCTTTCGTGAAAAACTACATTCTTAGATAGAGCCAATGCACTTTGTGAGTTACAATGAATGTTAACACCTGCATTTCCAAAACAACTCTTCACAAATACTTCTTAGCCAAATAGTCTCCTTTATCGTTGAGGATATGGCCATGTACTCTGCCTTAGTGGTAGAGAGAACACTACCTTCTTCTGTCAAGGTCAGTTGCATAATCTGAATCAGAGTAGTATCTTAAGTTCTGGATTTTTCTTGAAGATTAAACTTGAATTAAATGCACTCTTAAGATATCTGAGAATCCACTTATCTCCTATCCAATGATCTCGACCAATTTTAGACATAAACATGCTGACAACCCCAACAAAAATTGCTAAGTCTAGCCTGGAGCCTATCATGGCATACATTAGGCTACCTATTTCATTGACATATTGAATCCTTTCCATATGTTTGACCTCTGACACAAGTTCCTTCTTGGTGAGACTCTCCAATTTAAAATGAGAACATATAGGTGTTGATGTACCTTTAGCATCCCACATACCAAAACTCTTCAACACCTTTTCTAGATATTTTCCCTGTGACAGCACCATAATACCTTTTTCTCTACATACAGAAGTAAGAAGATTACTTGCTTAGTATTTATATTCTTCATGTAAACATAGGGATCAAAATTACTCGTAATGAAATTTTGACTCATCATGAAGGTGTCAAATCTCAAGTTCCACTTCCTTGGAGATTGTTTCAGAACTTCTACTTTCTGCTCATCTTATCTTCTTCAAAGTTCTTAGGTTCCTATGTCTTAATATTATCAGCTGCCAATAGAGCATAGGCCACAAAGTCTGCGTCCTTAAATCTTGAAGGTGGTTGAATGTTCTGCCTCCTGCTTCTATCTCTAGCCAATATGTATTCCGAGACTTGTGTCTCTTCTTATGACTCTTAGTCTTTAATAAATTGTAAATGATGTAGAACTCAATTAAACATATTAGTGTTACCTTAAGTTTTGAACAAAAAAGCATAGCTAATAATTTAGAAAAAAATCTGCGCGTACGCGCCGGCTCATCAGATATTGTGGTGACACCTGTCCTTTAATTATGAATATGACTTGCAATTATTCAATTTTTATTCTTCCATTAATATAAGTTATTATTGTTAATTGTACATTTTTAAAAATTTACATATAATTTAATAAACACCTACTATATTGACTCTTCCACTCCGACACTAACATTGATATTTTCTATGTTAATGAATCATTTTACTGTAAACCTTTTAGGAATTGACACAACAATTCAAAGAAACTCAAAACGCATAACGAAATTCTTCTATAAAAAAGGGACAATCAACATGGAGACAATACTAAAAATGAGAGAGATTAACGTGAAGTAAGAGAACAGAGATACGATACTGCGAACTCGTGAGAGAAACTTTATTTCTGCAACTATAACTTCTATTGCAATCTCATAGTAATTTACAATACAAACTCATCAATTTTAGTTTATCTACTTTGTTATGATACTTTTTTGTTACCATTTCACATGTATATTTTGGTAATATTTAGGGAGTTAGTGATTCTTACCTTTAGTATCCTCTATCTTCAATAGTAATACACATGTGAAAAGATAAATTACATATTTTCGCTGTTTTTTATATATCTTTTTTATTCAATAAGTTATAAATCTAAGACGAAAATGAATTCAAAGAAAAAAAATCATTTATTTAAGCATATTTCATGATATTTGATAATAAATAAATAAATAAAATAGATTTTTTAGTAAACTAAAAATGTAACATCAAGTCCTTATCGGCAAATGAATTAAATATTTTAATTTTAATAGAATGTATCTTTATTTTGGTCTTAATGATATAGAACTCAGTTAAATATATTAGTGCTAGCTTAAGTTTTCCAAAAAAACTATAGCATATTATTTTAGAGATTTTATCTAACGAACCAAAACCCACACGTATGTGCGGGTATTCATCTAGTATTATACAAAAAGAATAGAAAATCGTAGCAAATAACAACTTATGACCAAAACATTTAAGAAACTCTGATTTCAAATTGGTAAATGAACAGAAAATGAATGCTAATTAATATTTATATTATATTGCAAAGTATTTAACACTTAAAAATATATTTACATAATATATATTGGTGCCATTGATTTCACAAAAAAACTATAACAAAAAAGGCATCAATCACATTAAAAATTCAAAGTTTTAGTAGTGAAGAGGAGAGATCGAGTTTGCATATCATCTGATGAGGTTTCTGGAATAGTTGGAGTTGTACCTGCGGTAGGCGCTGAGCTTGGGGCTGTTTGCGGAGCTTGAGAATTCATGTATTCCACAAGGTTGGGATCTTTTTGCTTCAGGTAATCAAGAAGCATTCTCATGCTTGACATGGTTGATTTGGCCTCTCTAAACTCCGCAATGTGGCGTTCATTTTCCGCAACTAGCTCTTCTATCTTACTATTGGCAGCTTCAAGTTGAAGCTTCACTTTTGTGAGTGATGATGCAGCAGAGCCTCCATCCCCTTCTATTTCTTTCTCGACATCGATGGTTTCAATTAGACTGCCCAGTCCAAAGCGGGTGCCTCTTCGATCTGTTTCAGTTGACTTGAGACAAGAACAAAAACAAATGAATCTAAACAGATCACAATCCATATCAACATAAAACTCAGACAACACATAACTTCACATTTTCTTAAGTTTCTATACACAATCGGAAACAAGTTATATCAGCTAAACAATTTTGTTGGATAAACAAGTTATCATATAAACAATTAAACACCTCATAGGAAACTTATCAGATAAACAATTATATTCAGATTGAAATCATAAGTCAAAGAAATACTATAGAAAGAACTTAAGATATAGAAATAACTCAGAGTACATAACTCAAACATAATAATAATTAAAGACAAATTCATAATCTGATCACATTCAGAACACATTCGCCATGATCTATTTAACTTTCAGAAATCATAATCAATATAGTCTATCAAATCACATATCATATGCAGAGAACATATAGACTATCAAATCTGATCACATTTAGAACACATTCAGCATGATCTATTTCATATTCAGAAATCATAATCATATGGACTATCAAATCACAATCTCAAAGAACATTAATCAGACAAGAAAGACATTCTCAGACATTAATCAGACATTAAGCAGACAACATTCTCAAACAAGCGAGAGACATTACATAAGATAACAAAAACTTAAGATATTCACCTCGAGAAATATCTTATTCTCTTCTGCAATGGAGAGGGTCTGAGGAGTAGATTGCTCCCGCGAATCCCCATCCAAATTGGCAGCCGCCAATTCTGCTTTTCTTGCATCCAAGTTCATTTGATAGACTTCAAATATTTTTTTGGCTTTGTCATCATCGACCAAGGTTCCATCGGCTTTTGTATGAGCTCTGATAAAGACTTCACCAAGAGAGACAGGACGCCCCAACTCCTCTTCCTACGAGTGCAAAGTGTTAGTTAAAAAACAAAGTCTAAGAAAACATAAGGCTATAATAAGTTTACCATTTCTTCCTAGAGTTGAGTGTATGATTTTTGACCGGATACATGTTTGTGTTTGCCAAGACCCCCGCGGTTAGAGTTCCGGGAGGTAAAACCATCTGTACATAATCCAAGATAAACGTTTCGCATTCCTGTGCAAATGAAGGATGGAACTGTTGAAAATTCTTCCACTCTGCCGCATCAGATGGGTGAAACATTACCCCATCTTCTGAATCATGCTCAACATGCCATCTCATCGTTGATGCAGTCTTCTCTGATTGATACATTCTCTCCAGTCTGTCAGTAATCGGTTAATACCACATACGACTAAATGGTACTCTTGTTCGCCCTTCGCTCGACTTGTACCTTGGTTTCCCACAGAACTTACAGTGATCCAAATTCTCGTCTTCTTTCCAAAAGAGCATACAATTATCTATACATACATCACATGTATAGTACGACAACCCAATCTTTCGCATCAACGTTTTTGTCTCATAGTATGAACTAGTAGCATTATTACCCTCCGGTAAGTACTCTGAGAAAGTTTCCGCCCATGCGTCCATGCAACTTTCTACAAGATTATGGTCCGCTTTAATATTCATAAACCGAGCCGCCAACGATAACCATGAATGGCCTTCATGACAACCATCATAAATTTGTGTGTTTGCTGCATCTAACATGTCATAGAATTGTTTTGCCTCCTGCGTTGGTTTTTCAACATGCTGACCACTTTCATGTTCATGATGTTCGTAATCATCATAATTTGAGGGCCCACAAAATGCATCATTCACCATCTCCGCATATGCATTTCCTTCACCTAATTCTACCAGATGATTACCACTAGAATAATCTACATAACCATGACTACTACCTGCCATTCATCCGCCGACCACGTTATAATCTTCACCATGCTCATACCAAACATAATAGTTTGGCATAAAACCTCTACTATATAAATACTTCAATATTGTTGACCCCGGCAAAAGTTTTGAATTTTGACATTTCATACATGGACAATAGAACTTACCTCCACTGCTTTGTGCGATCAACTAGCTACTTGCAAAATTCAAGAACTGATCTACACCTTCCATGAACTCACTCGAGATATTTTGTGTGCAGGGATCAATCCGATTATACATCCAATCCCGAGAAGAATTCCACATTTTCTTTGTGTTTTTTTTTTCTTTCGTTTGTGTGAGGTGTCCACGAAGTGGAGGGAGGGTTATTTGCTATATATAGACAAAATATTTGTCATTGCTTTGCGACTACATAAAAGTAATCGTAATTTTGCGACTGTTTTTCTACTACTCTAACACAACTTTGCGACAACATTAAGTTGTCGCTAAAGTTTGGTACAACTACTTTCTCCATCATTTTCAACGTGTTTTACCTACCAATCTTCTAACTGTTTTGCAACTAAAGTGTAACAAAATGTTTTAGTTACGAAACAGTCATAAATTTACGACTACTTTGTGACTACTTTTGCAACAGCATGATATTGTCAGAAAACAATCGCAAATTTGCTACCATTTTGTAACGACACTCGTTTTCTCTTTATTCAATCGTTATTCATTCGCTAATTTGTGACGTTTTTCAGACTGTTTGTTATAGTCGTAATTGTGCGACTACTTAACGTTGGCTCAATATGCAGTTGTTAATTTGTCGCTATTTAGTCGCAAAGTAGTCTCAAATTTTGTCACTATTTTTGTAGTCGTGAAATGCAGTCCCAAATCGATAGTTTTCTTGTAGTGTCAAGATCTTGATGGTGTATCTAAAGGAGACCAATGAAAGCAAGAAGAATTTAGTGATGCCCTAGAATCTTGCTTCAATAGCCATGAGGAGCGTGCCTCCTTGCAATTGGTCGATCTGGTCAGCGCCCAGAAAAGTCTGGAGGCGTGTCTTCGTTCCCTGCCACCGCCAGCGAACCCACCGTTGTTGAACATAAGAGTTAGATACCAGGGTGTACTGTCGTCAGGAGGGTAAGATGACTTAAGGCTCGTCGAGATGCTGGAGACGGTAGGCGTGACAAACTCTAACATGGGTTCCAGTGGCATGATGAACCTTCAGAATTCGCTCACTGTGGAGCATATCTGCCACCATGGGCAATCTAGAGAAGTTCGGAAAGTGGAGAGCACTCTAGTGAGAGAACCGGCATGTGCACTCCTAATTCCAGAGCGCCTTTCCAAGGTTTCACCTCGGAGATTTTCGTCCGACAAGACTGGGTAAATAAGAAGATCTGCAGAGATCCATAAACAAGACGAAAGCTAACCAACTCACAGCCATATCGAAGATCCACAAGGTCTTGAGCGCAGCACCTAAAATTAATCATGTCATCGCATACATATTAAGGATCCCTTTCTTTCAGCACATTGTGGATGCGTGGATAAGGTAAATAGGGAAGTTGAGACTTTTTATTTACGTTGAAAATTCTGATATGAAGGTGCATATGACATCCTTTCAAATCGCGGTAGCTCGGGTGCACCTGAGCGATGAAGAAAAGGATGTCAGGTCTCTCCCAATTTCCAACTGTGAGAACCGCTCCAACGCGGACCTTGTAAGGTTCTCAACAACCACCTCCTCGAAATTGGAGATGTCTCATCATTAAGTCTCACATCTCCAGAGTATTTAACCTCCCATAGTGTCTCACCTCTCTAAAATGACTTAACACAAAGGGTTTCACCTTTATAAAGAGCNCCCCCCCCCCCCCCCCAAGCATTTCACCTTCCAAAGTGTCTCACCTCTTTGAAGTGTCTCACCACTAAGTGGTTCACCTCTATAGAGCGCCAAACTCTCCAGAGTGTTTCACCTCTCCTAAGTGTTTCACCTGTCGAAGTGTCTCACCATGTGTTTCACCTACCGAAGTGTCTCACCAAGTGTTTCACTTATGATAGTGTCTCAACTCTCTGAAGTGTCTCACGACAAAGTGTTTCACCTCTACGGACTGTCACACCTCTCCATAATGTTCCATCTCCTGGAGTGCCTCTCCTCTTTGAAATCTCACCATGAAGTGTTTCACCTCTACGGAGTGCCACCTTTCTGGAGTGTTTTACCTCCCACAGTGTCTCACCTCTTCGAAGTTTCTCTCTACTAAGAGTCTCACCTCTCTGTAGTGTCGCATTTTTGGCATAGACTCAGTCCACCTTGGTGTCAAATTCAATGTGGATTTAATTCATTGTGACTCAGGTCTAACAACTTGCAAAGTGCTGAAAGTTATTCAGTTCACAACTCTCCTTTTACTTACTAGCGTGTGATGTTATCGTATTTTGCATATTATAGCTTAGAATTTAGTAGAGTTTTATATGCATTTTAGGACTTTTCAGATCCCTTCAAGTTGTTTTTCGAGTCTTGATTAAGAAAGTTCATATAGGAGTCTTAGATGTTGCATTTGTACATTCTTCTCCTCCTTTCTACCTCATTTCAGGTCACCTTGATGATCAACGGATGAACCAGAGGACTTGGAAGCAAAAACGGACAGCTTTGGCACCTACAAATGAGTCTGGCGGTCAAAAGGGTTTGGCTAGCGGTTTGCACCACCCTCCCAGACCGCCAGCCAGCTACAGAAAAAAGCTGGCGGCCAGAGGCACTTTGGCTGGCGGTCTGCACCAATGAAGTTCATATCAAAGGCAAGGAAAAGAGTTAACTAGATCACTTCCATGATTCTAGTCCATTTAACAAACCCTAATTCAATTCAATCAACCGATAGTGATCTAAAGTCTATCAATCATTATACACAAGCCAAATAGCCTACTTAACACCTTAATCATCTATTCCCATGGGCTAAGATTATTAAGCATGATTAGATTCTCTTAGCATTTCATCGAACACCTTCCGGGTGTGAAAGCCTTAAGATCTAGGATTTGATTGATCACTTCAAATCTAGCTTTAAGCATCCCTAAATCATGTGAATCTATATAAACCCAACCTCTAACATCATTATTAGCATCTAGATCTAGCTTGATCAACCTAACCCATACTTACATTAGATTACTACTCACTAATCATGCTCAAGGAACTCATAGAAACTAGAGAAAAGCTCATAGCAATCATAAAGAAAGAAGAAGAAAAGATAAAGATGCAAACTTTTAAGATTAACAAAGAGATTTTTCTCTAGATCCAAAACACATACAAAAGTTCATCAAAATGTAAAAGCTTCGGGTTTTAACATTATTTAAGATGAGCATTTAATAGAATTTGAGAAGTTGGGTCGGGTTGACCCGGAACAAACCGGGTCAAACCCATGTTTTTAGTGAAAATAGGAGTTGTTGGCGTTCTGGGAGGGTGTTGTCGACCGCCAGCCAGAGTGCCTCTGCCTGCCAGACGTTTCCTGAAGTTGGATGGCGGTCTGGGTTGGTGGTCCAGACCGCCAACCAGAGTGCCTCTGGCCGCCATACGTGTTTTGAAGCTGGTTGGCGGTCTGGGTTAGTGGTGCAGACCGCCAGCCAGAGTGCCTCTGGCCGCCAGCTTTGCTCTATAGCTGCCTGGCGGTCTAGAAGGGTAGTGCAGACCACCAGCCAGAACCCTTTTGACTTCCAAACTCATTTGTAAGTGCCAAAGCTGTTCGTTCTTGCTTCCGAGTCTCTCGGTTCATCCGTTGATCATCAAGGTGACCTGAAATGGGGTAGAAAGGAGGAGAAGAATGTACAAATGCAACATCTAAGACTCCTATATGAACTTTCCTAATAAAAAATCGAAAAACGACTTGAAGCGATCTAAAAAGTCCTAAAATGCAAATAAAACTCTACTAAATACGAAGTTATAATATGCAAAATACGATAACATCAACTCTCCTATACTAGAATCTTGCTTGTCCTCAAGCAATGAGCAAGAATCTAAGCCCGAGAAAGAGGTTTGAAAGTGGGGAACTCATAGCCTAAAGGTTATACGAAGGGTGCACAAACAAGATCCTTAGAAAGATGTAGCATATAACAAAAGTCGAGTCTAGTCTTTCGTACTTCGCCATAACCTTTCCAAGCCCCAATTTACTTTAAGTTCCAAGACTAAGGCAAACACAAACTATCGGCTAATCCGACTCTTTAATATTCTTTCATAGTCAATTAATTATGGTCTCACTATGGACAATGAATCAAAACTATTTGGCTTGGTGAGAAAAGGTTAAAGAAGCGATGATCGAGGAGGTTTCATAGACTCAAGATTTTAGTGGTTCACTCATAAAAAGAGTAGTGTGAGACATTGTGTAAAAGCAAGAGAGAGAAGAACAATTAACACATATAAAGAATTGGCTTCCACTAGAGTCCCACACCCCTTTGTACATCATTACTCTACCCAAATGCCAAACATCTCTTATTCCCAACCACTATCAAGCCTTCTCTTTCTTTTCATGTCTCTTCCTTAAACTCAAACTCCTATTCTTTATTTTTGCACAAAACACTCTTAGGATTCTTTTACTTCTAGCTCTTCTGTTTCTTTGGAAATGCAATCCACAAACAATTTTTTCTCTATTCTTTATTTCTTTTCTTTTTCATTTTCTTGTGCACTTTCAACCTTCTTTAAATCTTCTTAGAGCTAGACTTATTCTTCTTTCTTTCCAACTTAGAGTGTTATTTCCTTTACTTCTTCTCTATTTTCGATTTCTTTTCTCATAATCACCATCCCAAACCACTTAACTCATCTTTAAAGATCTACTTACCCCTCCTTATCTACACTAGTCTTAAATCGAGACTAGTCCTATGGAAGTATTTTCCTTGTCGTCCTTCTACTTACAATCATTTTCACATGTGCACACTTTCAAGAAAAGGCCTCACTCAAATGAAATCAATTGGGGTCTAGAAGTAAATTTTTAAGGTTCAAGGGAAGGGTATCATCTCAATGATGAAGATGGCCATTTGGATCAACAAAGAGAGTGGTAATACGATTCTTGATTCAAATTGTGGGAACCGAAATTCTCACTGTCAATGTTATGTAGTTCGCGGACTCTGTTAGCCAAAGATCAACAGATCGAGACAGCGGATTAGC
>OVAN01005263.1:0-23866 GCA_900406275.1 Anastatica hierochuntica | reverse complement strand
TATGATCAGTTTACTCAAACGGGCCAAACCAGTTCTGCACTTGTTTCATTTAGAGTTTCGTCTGTTCGATAATCTTCAAACTAATCAATGGCGACCATNTACTTTTAGTTTAGGGTTTTCATCTTTTCTATTTAAAACACAAAACGCCTTGTAGAAAGACATCATTCATCGAACGTTTTATGAAAAGTTTCGTTTCTTTTTCTTCACAGAGTTTGTGAAACTTTTGTTCATCTTTGAACAAACCTTTTGCTACAGAGTTCATTCTCTACGGTTTCTTCTTTAAGATCATAAAGGGAGTTCATTCACCCGGTCTAAAGAACCCATCTATCCATCTATCAATATCTGAAAATCCATCCTTCTATCTATCACCTTCTTCTCATAAAAATCAGAAGAAAAAAAAAACACAAAAGAAAAGTTCAGATCTCTTTTTCAGAAGATCCAGGATTGCATCATGAGTTGTGGGTCTTGTAGTATAATGCCAATTCCAATTGCCAAACTTGTACAAAATGTATAAGGCTGACAACATCCGGCATAAAATGCGAGTTATTATTTTTCTCTATTAAATGGATTTTATTATAAAGTATAGTACTTTAAAGTTTTTGGAGCCTTTCTCCCAAGTTACCGGTAGTTTGGAATTGGTGCATGGTAGAGATTGAAGACAGTTGACGATGTACACCCTAAATTTGTTGTTAGGCATCTCTTAGTGATCAGTGATCACCCTAGATTGTGTTTTTGAAGTATGTTGTTTCCAAAAATGAATGGTCTTAAGTGTGTCTTTTTCATAGTTCAAAACAAAAATAATATTATATAGCTGAGATTTATTGGAATTACATCATTAAAGCTATATGTTTTTTCTTTGGGTTCCTAGAATTCAAAATGATAACAATCATATGATGTTCAAGGGGAAGTAAATAATTTACCCCCTACATATAAAGAAGAAATTAAAGAGTAAGATACGTTAAGAATAATGTAGTTTTTCTTTTAGTTTTCTTAAAAGTATGTCTGAAGATTGAAAATCTTAACCACGAATTTGGGTCTTAGTCGATTTTGTAGTGGTGAAATGTCAAACCAGCAGGTAGTTTTTGTTTACATTTATAGGGCCTCGTTTATTTACTCATGGGTAAGCCTATTTAGACATTGTATTTGTGAAAGCATTAATGGGAATAACATGAAACTACAGTAGCAACAACAAAGGGTATTGAAACCTAAGTGCAATTAAGCATGAAAAGTAACAACTTTAAAGGAAAATGAAAATTTGAAGACACAAAGCAATGAGGGTGACTTATATTTGAAGACACAACTTTAAGTAGCTATACGTATATTCGTGGTTTGCTCAGGCTATGGTATGCCTTAAATATGTGTATGTGCGTAATGTTGTATGTGCAATTCAGCGAAACAAAATACTAACTTATAGCTATTTAGTAGTTCATTCTAAAAATTATAACTAAGAATAAATTAGAAATATAATGGAATTCATTGGAAAAAAGCAAATGATTTAAATGCATAATATTATGAAAGAACAAAAATTTTATTAGACAAATGTTCATTCAAATAAGATGGAAAAATTTATTCGTGGAATGAGAATTTTGTTCTGATATAGAAACCAATATTTAATTAAATTTGACTGATAAAACTAAAACTAAAACATGTTTAGAGAACAAAAGAACTTCAGGCCAAAATTTTGAAAATAATATGGTTTTTGATATTTGTTTGTAGAACGGTAAAATCAGGAAAAACTATCTTATCTAAATTTTAAGGATTCCATAAAAATTTGAAAAAATTAGAAATGGTGTATGAAAAAATAAACAAAATCTATTCCAAAAACTTCAAACAATACATACTTCCAAATATATATTTTTCTCTTCATTTGGAAAATGTTATTGAGAAGAGAGCAATCAAGATATACCAAGTTCTACATGGTTCTCCAGTCTGGGAAATAAATTTGGCTGAAGAGTGGAAAATTTAAAATTTGAATTTTGAATTTACCTTAGAGATTGTATAGATATATCTCTTTTATTATTTTTATTATCAAGTATTGCTTTAATGGTTCTAATATTTAAAGGGATCATTGTTGTAACAATTAGGTATCTTGGAATAATATACAATTCCTTGAATCTCTCACTTCTCTTTTCTCTCTTTCTCTCTCAAATGTTCTTCATACTACAATTCTAAATCTAACAAATTCTAATATGGTATCAGAGCTTTAGGCTCAAATTCTTCCATTTTTCTCTTCCAAATTCTCTCAAACTTCCGCTCAAACTGTTTTTAATTTTCTGGGTTTGGTTCGAATTTTCTCTCTCTCTCTCTCTTTCTCTACACTTAAATCTTGACCTCTAAAGAGCTATGGAGAGTTCCAAGCAAGTAATGATTTCGGTGACCCTTAAAGGCACCAACTACCTCCTTTGGTCAAGGTTAAGCGAAGCAAATCTAAGCGGAAGAGGCCTTTGGAAGTATGTTGAAGAAGAAGCAACTCCAAAGACAACCACTCAAGGAAAATATGGCAAAGAAAAAGCCATAGAAGAGGCATCAAAATAGAGTCAAGAACACCAAATGGTACTGTCTATAATCCAAAACTCACTAGAGGTGTCTATTCTTGAGGCATACTCATATTGTGAAACTTCAAAGGAGTTATGGGAAACACTCAAGAAGGTTTATGGCAATGTTTCAAACATTAGCCGAGTTTTTGAAGTTAAAAGGGCCATCAACAACCTTAGCCAAGAAGGTATGGAGTTTACACAACATTTGGCAAGTTTAGGTCTCTTTGGGCCGAACTAGACATGTTAAGGCCAAGCTCCATGGATCCTACTATCATAAATGCAAGGCGGGAACAAGATAAAATATTTGTTCTCCTCTTAACTTTGAGTCTCATCTACAATGATCTTATCAAGCATATCCTTAGAGCGGACAAACTTCCAAGCCTTGAGGAGGTTCGTGCTCAAATACAAAAACAAGTGGGTTCTCTTGGTTTATTTGGAGGCAAAGGGGAAATTGTAATGGCCAACAAAAGTCATTACCAATCTCATGAAAGTCACGGCCAAACCTACAACAAAGGAGAGGGTCATGGCCAAGGAGGAAGTTCTAAGAAATGTTGGCATTGCAAGAGAAATGGCCACACTAAAGAGGAGTGTTGGATCCTTCATCCACACCTTAAGCCGAAAGGAGGTGGATTAAAGCCCCAAAGAGCCTTCTCTTCCACGACACAAGAAGGAGGAACCATGCCAAGCACTTTAACCCACAACAAGGAGGAAGAATTCAAGGCATTAGCGGCCTCAATGGTGAATGCACAAGCTGAAATGGTGAAAAAAGCAGACCTTGATGCACTCATCAAAGCCATCAAAGAGAATTCTGGTAAAACCTTTCTTACGTCTAATAGTACTAAGCCATTGATAGTTGATTCCAGGGCATCACACCACATGATTAGTGATATGAATTTGATTAAGGACTTGAAACCGGCCTTATAAAATGTCATAGTAGCTAATGGTTATGGTGTTCCCATTAAAGGAGAAGGAGTTCTTAAGTTGTTTGATAAAGAATCAAAAGCACTCTCTATGCCTAGCTTCACATCTAATTTATTATCGGTTAAGAAAACAACAAATGATTTAAATTGCAATGTTATTTTTAGTCCTAATGATGTTTATTTTCAGGATATTAAGTCGAGTAAGGTGTTTGGCAAAGGGGTCACTAAGGATGGCTTGTACATGCTTGAGGACACCAAGCCTTTACCTGAATTATCTAATGCATTTAAATCTTTTTCTGTTTCGTGTAATGATGGTTTAATGCATGCTAGATTAGATCATCCTCATTCACGTGTCTTAGAGTTATTATTACCTAGTGTTTCATTTAAAAATCATGATTGTGAAGCTTGTATTTTGGGAAAACATTGCAAAACTGTTTTTCCAAAATCTTTGACTATTTATGAAAAGTGCTTTGATCTTATTCATTCGGATGTTTGGACTTCTCCTTGTTTATCTAGAGAAAATCACAAGTACTTTGTTACTTTCATTGATGAGAAATCAAAGTACACTTGGCTAACATAGATGCAATCTAAGGATAGAGTTTTAGAGGCATTTATAAATTTTCAGAACTATGTGACTAATCATTTTAATGCCAAGATTAAGATTCTTAGGTTCGATAATGGTGGAGAATATACAAGCAACTTATTCAAATTGCATCTTTCCAAGCATGGAATAATTCATCAAACGAGTTGTCCTTACACATCTCAACAAAATGGAGTGGCCGAAAGGAAGAATAGACATTTGGTGGTGGTAGCTCGGTCCATGATGTTCCATTCGAATGCGCCTAAGAAATTTTGGGAAGTTGCCGTTGTATCCGCTTGCTATCTCATTAACCGAATTCCCACAAAAATCCTTCAAGACATCTCGCCATTTGAGGTATTAAACAATATTAAGCCATCATTTAACCACTTACGTGTTTTTGGTTGTGTGTGCTATGTCTTAGTTCCCGGAGAATTGAGAAACAAACTTGAACCCAAGAGTACAAAGGAAATGTTTCTTGAATATTCTACAACTCAAAAGGGATACAAGTGTTATGATCCGGAAACTAAGAAGATGATGGTCTCTAGAGATGTTCATTTTATGGAAGATAAGTGGTATTTTGAAGAAAATAATTGGGATAACTTGAAGGATCTTTCAAGTTCTCCTTTGGATAGAGCCACGAACTTAAGGATCATCTTGGAAAATCTTGAAATCCTCAACCTTAATACAGAAGCTCAATCTCAAGAAGACATTCATCTTGGCCATGAAGGAGGAAACAATGATGAACCACATGAGTCCAAGACACAATGAGAAAGTTCATCATCTAGTCATAACAAAGGTGAAGTCCATGAATCCGAAACTCAAGAACATCACGAGACTGAGGAAGAAGTTCGAGGAGAAGAGAACCAAGAAAGGTCCGAGGATGATGCTCAAGAGGTCCAAGAAGATCATGTTCTATCCCTAAGGAGAGGCACAAGGATAAGAAAACGATCAAAGTGGGTAGACACACGGGTGTATTACAATCATGAGGTCGTGGCTCATCCCATTCAAGCCACTTGTTCTCTAGCCGTGTATCCTTAAGAACATCAAGTCTTCATGGCAAACTTGGATGAACAATTCATACCAAGAACGTATGAAGAAGCCAAAAAGCACAAAGTTTGGAGAGATGCAGTTGGGAATGAGCATAAAGCTATGGATGCAAATGAAACATGGTTTGAATCCGAACTTCTAAAGAAAAAGAAGGTTGTGTCAAGTAAATGGGTCTTCACCATCAAATACAAGAGTGATGAAACAATTGAGAGGCACAAAGCAAGACTAGTTGCAACGGGATTCACTCAAGTTTATGGAGAAGACTACATAGAATAGATACGTTTGCACCCGTGGCAAAGCTCCATATAATTCAAATTGTATTATCTCTTGCCGTCAATCTAGAATGGGATCTTTGTCAAATGGATGTCAAGAATGCATTTCTACAAGGCGAGCTAGAAGATGAAGTCTATATGCAACCTCCTCCGGGCTTAGAACACATTGTCAAACCCAGAAATTTGCTAATACTAAAGAAAGCTATCTACAGACTTAAGCAATCTCCAAAGACGTGATATCACAATTTGAGTACGACGCTTAATGGAAAAGGCTTTAGAAGATCCAAGGCGGATCACACGTTATTCACACTACCTAGTCTGAATAGGATTGTGGTTCTTCTTATCTATATGGATGATATTATCATCACGGGAAGTGACAAAGAAGGTGTACAATCCACAAAGGTATATCTTAAATCCATCTTTGATATTAAAGATTTAGGTGAACTAAAGTACTTCCTAGGAATAGAAATATGCCGATCTAAAGAGGGGCTATTTCTATCTCAAAGGAAGTACACACTTGATATGTTGTGTGAGATAGGTAAACTTGAAGGGAGAATAGCCAAGACACCTCTTGAAAATGGATACAAGACACTACGTGAAGGGGAGTTTGAGGATGAACTGTTTGAAGATGCAAAGCTATATAGAAGAATGGTTGGAAAGCTTATCTATCTTACCATCACAAGGCCGTATATATGTTTTGCCGTAAATAAAGTGAGTCAATACATGCAAAGTCCGAAAATGCATCATTGGAAGATGGTGGAAAGAATCCTTAGTTACTTGAGTGGGTCTTCGGAACAAGGAGTATGAATTGGTTGTAACAAGAATTCCGAGATATTAGGATATTGTGATGCGGATTGGGCCGGAGATAGGAATGATAGAAGATCTACTAGCGGCCATTGCACTTTCATAGGAGGAAACTTGGTTACTTGGAAGAGTAAGAAGTAAAAGGTGGTGCCATGTTCTAGTGTCGATGCCGAGTATCGAGCTATGAGGAAACTCACGAATGAGCTAGTTTAGATTAAGAACTTACTCACAGATTTGGGTATAAAGACATCAAGATCGATCACAATGCACTGTGATAATCAAGCCGCAATACATATAGCATCTAATTCGGTATTCCACAAAAGAACGAAGCACATTGAAGTGGATTTTCACAAGGTTAGATAAATGGTGGAACAAGGGATCGTCTTACCATGCTACACAAGAAGTGAAGACCAACTAGCTGATATCTTCACTAAAGCTACAAGCAAAAAGATATGTGAGTCTATATTCCCAAGACTTGGACTCCCCAACATTCGGATATGAAGACCTCTAACCATGATGATTTATGCTCTTTTTCATAAGTGTGGTTTTGTCCCAAAGGTTTTCCCACTTAGGTTTTAACGAGGCAATGATTCATGGTTCTAATTTTAACTATAGTAAGGACTTATAGTTAAGCTTGAGGGGGAGTATTGAGAAGAGATCAATCAAGATATACCAAGTTCTACATGATTCTCCAGTCTGGGAAATGAAATTGGAGAAGTCATGTGAAGTTGGGCTGATAAGGTCTAATTAAGTTTTCTCAAGTTTTCCAGAACTCATGTGAAGTTGGGCTGATCAAGTCTGATCAAATTTTCTCAGGTTTTCCTCCGGCTGAAGAGTAAATTTGAAATTTGAATTTTGAATTTACCTTGGAGATTGTGTAGATATATCTCTTTTATTATTTTTATTGTCAAACATTGCTTTAATGGTTCTAATATTTAAAGAGATCATTGTTGTAACAATTAGGTATCTTGGAATAATATACAATTCCTTGAATCTCTCTCTTCTCTTTTCTCTCTTTCTCTCTCAAATGTTCTTCATACTACAATTCTAAATCTAACAAATTCTAACACATGTATATATTTGGATATAGGATTGCACTTTGTGACCCATTTATTCCTTTGTTTCCTTTGATTGTATTAAAATCATAGGTGATTGATTTCGCTTGTTCTTCCTTGAGTTTATAGGTTTGAAAATATCTTCTCTCCAAATGGCATGGGTCTAATTGTCTTAGACGAATCTAGCGTTATAATTATAGTTACATAGAAGCTTTTTAGTAGTTCATTCCAAAAATTATAACTAAGAATAAATTAGAAATATAGTGAAATTCATTGAAAAAACAAATAATTTAAATGCATAAAGTTATGAAAGAACAAAAATTTTATTAGAATAATGTTCATTCAAATAAGATGAAAAAAATTATTCGTGGAATGAGAACTTTTTTCTAATATAGAAACCAATATTTAATTAAATTTGACTGATAAAACTAAAACATGTTTAGAGAACAAAAGAACTTCACGCCAAAATTTTGAAAATAATATGGTTTTTGATATTTGTTTGTAGAACAGTGAAATCAGGAAAAACTATCTTATGTAAATTTTAAGGAATCCATAAAAATTTGAAAAACTTAGAAATGGTGTATGAAAAAATAAACAAAATCTATTCCAAAAACTTCAAACAATACATACTTCCAAATATATATTTTTCTCTTCATTTGGAATATGTATATGTTTGGATATAGGATTGCACTTCGTGTGATCCGTTTATTCTTTTGTTGCCTTTGATTGTATTAAAATCAGAGGTGATTGATTTCGCTTGTTCTTCCTTGAGTTTATGGGTTTGAAAATATTTTCTCCCCAAATGGCATGGGTCTAATTGTCTTAGACGAATCTAGCGTTATGGTTATATTTACAGAGAACCTTCACAGGATAATAAACAATAATGGATTATCTGGCTAAATATTTTGATATCTGAAAACACATTTTGAAAAATATATATTTTGTTTTGGTATTTTGTAATGCGTATATATGGTTGTTGGGAAATGTATTATATATGTTTTTATGGTCAGATGCAATTACTTATTTTGTTCGAGTTCTTTGTTGTTTTAAATATAGAGAAAATTCATACGTTTATATTTAATATTTTTATATTCTCCAACAGGGGTTAACATACAAATTTTATGTTATTATTTTATCTGTAAAATTTTATGTTTTAATATTTTGTTTTGAGTACTTAAACATTTTATCTTCAAATAAAATTTTGTTTTTAAAATTGATCGAAACATTTTTTGTGGCAAAATTGATAGAGGCATATTTGAGAAATTGTTGTCACAACAATAATTTTTTGATATGTGGAATAATATATGTAACAATATGTATAGGGGTGTCAAAATGGAATATTTCTTAAGGGTCCATCCAATCCAAATAAATCCATTAACCAAATGGGTCGATTATTTTGATTATAATGGATAAATGGATCAAATGGGTTAATGGATTATATAGTTTGGAATGAAATGGATTAGATTCAAATGGTTTATGGATGATAATGGTTTAACCCATTAATCTTCAACATGTCATCATCATCATTCAATGATCATTATTATCATCATAATCATCATCATCATCATTCAGTTAATTTATTATCATTACCACTATCTTACCATAAACGTAAATGTATTGATATTTCTGTCAAAAACGTAATTCCATTGATTTTCCTGCCAAAGACGTAAATCGATTTTTTCCACCAAAAATGTAAATCCACCTATATCCGCAAAAACGTAAATCCACAAAATTTCCCGCCAAAAACGTAAATCCGCAAATTTTCCCACCAAAAACATAAATTCGTAAATTTTCCCACAAAAATGTAAAATTTCTCGCCAAAAAAGTATATTTGTCTATTTTTCCGCCAAAAACGTCAGTCTGAAAAATTTCCCGACAAAAACATAAATCCTTCCCGCCAAAAACGTAAATCCGCAAATTTTCTTCGCGCCAAGCGAAACGTTAGCCCATCGAATTTTCCATCAAAAACGTATATCCGTAAATTTTAGTTTAAAAAATATTTATTGTGATGATAATTATAGTAACCTTAACGGTAAATGTGATAATATTGATAATGATAATTGTTTTTTTTTGTCATCGTAGCCTAGTGGCAAATAGTTCTTCTCACAAGAGGCAGGTGCAGGGTTCGAACCCTGGTTAGGTGAGATAGATGCAGAGGTGGTGCAACCACTGGCCCACTTGATCCTCTCTAATGATAATTGTTTATTATTATAATTAATAAATAATTTTATTTTACACTGTAAAAAATATATTAGATAAACCACTAAAACTATTATCCATTTATTTTGATGGATTATGGACTGATTCAAACCATTTACTAATTGGGTTGGACTAACCCATGATCCATTTACCTTCCAACTAGATAGCTCTCCGCGCAATACGCGGATAAATTACCGTCAAAATATTTCTAATTTATTTGATTTAGTATAATCAAGAATTTTGTTTCGTTAGGATATAATTAATGATTATGAATTTAATAAAATGTATTAACGTGTTTTCTTGATAGACATCATTATTCTTTATAGTTTTCATTGTATAAATTTGATGATAAAATATTCAGATTCATTATAAATTTTATTTTAAACTTGAATTTTTTTTGTGTAAATTATAAGGAAAATTTTGAATACTTCAAACTAAATATTTTATAATATGAAAATATATATATGTGACGTAAAATATACATCAAATAGAAATATTATTTTATAAAAAGTCATGTCACAATTTTTAGATAAAAATTTATTATATTGTTGACGTTCTTCGTGGTATATGTCATTATTCTCTATAATTTTTATTAGTTGGAAGCTAATTTAGTGAAGACACATGTCAAGTTAAATCACAATTATATCTAGAGAATCATTAAATGGAATATTAAAAGTATAATTACAATTATAACTAATCAAATTTTATAAAAGTATTATGTCATATTTTTGTTAAAACTCATCTTGCTAAAGATATGTTGCAAACCCACGTCATAATTAATTATATTATATTTTATTCAAATATTTGAAAACAATTATATTTTATTCAACTGTTTATTAAATTTTTAGTTCTAGTTTCATAATTTTTTTTTTGTTAATTATGTATATGATACACTTTTGAGATCTCACTACTACAATTTTTTGCAACAACTAATTTTATTCAAAGAATATAGGTTATCATGTAAAATTTTTTTAGTTGCAATTAAATTAATTTAAAACCAATCAAATTACATTAAGTTGTCTTGTCATAATTTTGTGTTAAAAATAACCGTGATGATGACATGTGGCAAACTTATTTCTTAATTAATGTATAGGGGATCATTTTGGATATGGAATGGTTTGATTTGGTTTACTCATATCGATACCTCTAAATATGTAACATAAAATATGTAACATAGCATCATTAACTCAACACCTGGGAGTTTTTGATGCAACACAAATTAGTCCTTGTAGTATTCTTCATACTAATAGTGTTCTAATAAGTTTCCAAGAAATTTAGTAGCTAGTTTAAGATTTTTATTATTTAATTTTTGTTTTCTAAAACAAAGTATCAGATTTTTAGAACTTCAGAATTGAGATTTCAAAATTTAAATATGCATTTTCTCTGGCAAATTGTTACTGGTACCTTAGCGGTGACGACTCAATTGATTGGGCGAGGGGTCCCTTGTGATACTTTGTGTAAACGTTGTGGCCTCGCTGAAGAGACTATAAATCATGTTTTCTTTGAGTGTGACGCGCTTGGAAATATTTGGAATTTTAGCAGAAACCCAACAAACCATGAAGAATTTCCAACACGTTCTCTATTTTCCAATATGGATTATCTTTTTTGGCGGAATCCTCGAAGACACCAAGAGAACGTTGGTGATATTTTCCCATGGGTCTTATGGTTAATTTGGAAGGCGAGAAACTAAAAGGTTTTTCAAGGAATCCAATTAGAGGTTGAGGAAATTCTGAAAAATGCGGAGAGTGAAATGTTGGCCTGGGAGGCAGCACAATTATCTCCTCCGACGGGTGGGGATGGGGAGACTTTAGAGAGCACATGTCCTTTTGACTTATGATGTCGTACAGATGGATCGTGGAAACAATCGGAATCTTTTAGTGGATTAGGTTGGGTGTGTCTTGATAGGGATAATTCGGCAGTCTTACTCGGTGCAAAGTGCCTCCGCCGAAGTCTCTCTCCTTTGCATTCTGAATTGGAAGCGTTTATGTGGGCCATGTCGGAATTGATAAGTAGACGAATTGACTGCCAGATTTTCGAGACCGACTGTATGGAGCTTTTTACGATTCTACACGACCCAGATGATTGGTCAATTTTCCATACCTACATACAAGATTTTCAAAGACTTCGTGATCAATTTTCAGGCTTCACATTATCAAAAATCCCGCGCGCAGTGAATTCACAAGCAGACAGCCTAGCTCGAGGTTCTCGTAGTTTGCTTTATGATTATATTTTTGTAGATTCCTCTCTTCAAAATTGGGCAACCAATTACGGAATGACTATCTGATTTAGTGTTTGGCTGGTAAAAAAAAAAAAATTCAAATATGCATAAGAGTTTGACTTTCCAAACAAACACCAATACTTTAATTAAGCAGGGATAACATACAACACTTCTCTAATAATTTTGATGATAGTTTGTATGATAAATGTGTAAAAGATGACAATTACCATTTTAGTCACTTTGACACTACCACAAACTTTATTTCTTGCTTTTATTGTAAAGACACAATATCATTTAATTTTGACTACATGATCACCATATTGATGAATGAACGTATCTTAACACACATAGTTATCTGTATTACAGTTATGCAAGCGAAATAGAGAACACTACTTTTAACCACTTCGAAATAGAAAAAAATCGCATAAAAAACCTCCAAAGTTGTACTTTTTGGCACTTTGGCCATGAACAATGCAAGTATCTTAACAAGGAGTTCTTAATTAAAAATATTAATATTTTAAAGAGGGGTTCTTAGAGCATGTTTACTCAGGGTTTCTTAAGGGTTTCTTAAGAATTTTTATAATTAAAAAAATAAAAAAGGAACGACTAAGAGCCGATCCTTAGGGATCCTAATTAAGGACCGGCTCTTAGAAGGTTCTTACACTTTGTTTTGGGTCAGAACAACTTCATTTTCGGATCGGTTTCGGATTTGAATCGGATACGTTTTTTTTTTGTTTTTCGGTTTTTAGATCCGTTACGGATCCGTTTACGATTTTTCGGGTTTCGAATCCGTTTAGATCCGTTTAAAATATCCTGATCCGAACCCAAGGTACCCAAAAATATACCTAAAAATACTCAAAAATACCCGAAAATACCCAAAAATATCCAAAAATATCTGAAATCGAAAGAAACAAACCGAAATCGAACGGGTAACCGAAAATATTTCGGGTTTCGGATCTGTTTTAGATCCGTTTCAGATCCGTTTTGGATCCGTTTCAGATCCGTTTAAGATCCGTTTTTTTGTTTTTCGGTTTTTGGATCCGTTACGGATTCGTTTACGATTTTTCGGGTTTCGGATCCGTTTCAAATCCGTTTAAAATATCTCGATCTGAACCCAAGATACCCGAAAATATACCCAAAAATACTCAAAAATATTCGTAAATACCCGAAAATATCTGAAACCGAAAAAAGCGAACAGAAATCGAACGGGTAACCGAAAATATTTCGGGTTTTAGATCCGTTTAAAATTTTAAGAACCGATTTTTAAGAACCCTATTTGGGGTTCTTTCAATAATCGCAAAAAAAAGCTAAGAATTCATTAAGGGTTCTTAGTATCATTTTATTAATTTAAAATTAGCTAAGAATCCCTAAAGAGTTCTTAGCAATAAACATGCCCTTAGCTAAGATACTAAAAAGCTAAGAACCCTTGTAAAATCTCTTAGCTAAGAGACTCAAAACAAGGGTTCTTAGCTTTTTAAGAACCCCATAATTAAGATAATATTAATTTTTTTTAAGAGACCGATTCTTAGAACCTCCATTGTTTATGCTCTTTAAACTTTCATTTTAAATTAAACCTTGATAGTTTTTGACTAGCATTTTAAACTTTCAAAGTGAAATTTTTATCACAAAAAACCTCCAACATGTTTACTTATTCTTCAAGTCAAATATATGACCGGTATTACAAGTCATATATGTCTAAGTTTTTTTTAAAATAAAAAATCTAATTAATAAATAATAATACATTTAAAAATTGATAAAATACTAAAAAAATTCAAAAAAAATCTAAAAAATAAAATTTAAAATTTAGAAAACACAAAAATTGAATTTCGATAATAACAAAATATTTAAATATATATATAAGACAAAAATAATTATAAAATTAATAAAATACATAAAAGATTTTTAAAAATTGGAATAAACCATAAAAATATAAAATATTCAAATTTTTTTAAATTTTAAACTAAAAAATTATAAAATTTAAATAAAAAGATTAAAAACAGAAAACATGAAATTCAAAAATAATAAAATATTTAAATATATATAATATCAATATAATTATAAAAATAAATAAATACATATAAGATTTTTAAAAATTGGAATAAACCATAAAAAATAAAATATACAAAATTTTTTAAATTTTAAACTAACAAAATCATAAAATTTAAATATAAAATTTAAAAAACCGAAAAAACTAGAATTCAACAATAATAAGTTATTTAAATATAGAAAAGATAAAAATAACTATAAAAACAATAAAATACATAAAAGATATTTAAAAGTTGGAATAAAACATAAAAATATAAAGTATTCAATAAATTTTAAATTTTAAACTAAAAAAATCATAAAATTTAAATATAAAAATTTAGTTATTATTAATAAATAAAGATATATTTTTCCTTTATTTAAGATTTTTAATATATCTTATAACCTGTCATTTGATAGTAGTTATGAATTTTTGTAAATTTTGCATCTCGTAGTTGGCTTTCAAAGTAATTTTTTATCGCCCACATAAAAAAGAAACTTTTCATTCTTAATGCAAGTCGTTTAATTCTTTCATCTCCACTTCGTTTGTGCGTTTAATTTTGAATCAACTACTCACTATAGTTCATATAAATGTTGTATGTACAAATTCGATCTATATAAGAGGATAAAAAATCGATGTATATGATTTGTGTTTATACAAATAGAAAATCTCATTATCCATTGTATTTTATTATTTTTATAATTATTTTTATCTTATATATATATATGTTTAAATATTAAATTTCATATTTTATATTAAATTTTATGATTTTGTAGTTTAAAATTTAAAATTTTTTGAATATTTTATATTTTTTATGGTTTATTCCAATTTTTGAAATCTTTTATGTATTTTATTATTTTTATAATTATTTTTATCTTATATATATTTAAATATTTTATTATTATTAAACTTTAAGTTTTCTGTTTTTAAAATTTGAAATTTGAAATTTTTAGAGTTTTTGAATTTTTTCGTATTTTTCAATTTTTAAATCTATTTTATTATTTATTAATTAGATTTTTTATTTAAAAAAAACTTACACATATATGACATGTAGTATCAGTCATATATTTGACTTGAAGAACAAGTAAACCCGTTGGAAGTTTTTTGTGATAAAAATGTCACTGTGAAAGTTTAAAATGCTAGTCAAAAACTGTCAAGATTTAAAGTGTCAGAAAGTGTAACTTTGGACGTTTTTTATACGATTTTTCCCTTCTAAATATTCACCTTTTTTTTTTCTTTTTGTGATTGTAGTGGTGAAGTGAGACTTTTGGTAAGCTGATGTTCCACAAATAGCTTTCAAAAAGAAATTTTAATATATCATCTTTATATATCATGGACGACAAAATAAATATATATTTCATGCTTTAGGCACAAAGCTATTGCATGTTTTATTCCTCTGAGGATTTTTTTCCACTTCAGATCACTTCTTTATTGTAAAATACTTATAGATAAATAAGTGGTGCTACTGAAGAGCAAAATGAAAACTTCACAACAGAAATTATTTCAAAACCTTTGCCATCACTTCTCTTTTCGAAAAAACTTTGTATAGATACACTTACGTAAGTAGCTTTCCTCGAGGACTCACAATTAATCTGCATTCTTTTACAATATGTAAGCTAACACATTATGGTCAATCAATTGAAACTAAAATATCACTATTATAGTGAACGATATATCATGAAAAATCTGTGAAGAGTATGAGATTTATACCAACCACCAAGACATGTTTCTCTTGGAAGTGCTCATGATTGTCTCCCACAAAGCTCACTTATTGTCTTAGGCGACTGAATTCCTTCTTGGCCAGGGGCGGAGCTAGTAAGGTTATAGGGTGGGCAGCTGCCCCTTATGAAATTAAAATAAAGTCATGTTTTCTATTAAAATACCAAAGGTTCTGATAACTAAAGTGGTCAAAATTTCTTCCTTGCCCCGTATAAGTCATGGTTCAAAACCTTGTCGATGCATTTTTCATAAATTATGCCCCTGATAATTTCTTTTTCTACATTCGCCATTGTTCTTGGCTCATCTAAACTAATGGCTTATGATATTTACCACCATTCTCCTTCATTTCCAACTCTGGAAATCTATTTAATGAAACTCACGAACTTAAACAGTGCTCCTTCAATCACCTTCTTATAGTAAGCATGTTAGAAGACTTATTTGAGTGAAAATGAGCAAAATTCTGCTGAATCACCTCTTCTTTGTTCTCAGTTCTCATAGCCATAGATCTTTTAACCCAGTTATACCACGACCGTAAGCTGTTCCTGAATCGAGCATTTGATAAACTCAATTGAATTACAGGCAAGGATCCAATTTTATCAGATTGAATCATATCAACCATTCTGAGCTCTATATGAGATTACGTTGAGGTTACGTGTTATTGTGTGTGGGAGTTTTTCAGTCTTCTCGTAGTACATAACAACGTCTTTATTGACTATCTGGATCAAAGAAGATCTTTGCATCAAATGTTCGTAAATACCATCTCTTTTTTTCATCCATTTCCTACTTTATCCTCTCTCGTCTTAATACTGCAGATGATTAAGTCAACCAACAACATTAGAAACACACAATGAACATCATGTAAATTATTTTAGTGTCTATAACATATGCCATTTTATCCTCAAAACATGGTAATTGTTTAGAGCATGACATATAAAATAGAAGAGATGAAGAGTTACTTACTTCCAAAGCATTGGTTCCTTTGTCCATCAAGTCTAACTTTGTAAGGCCACCACAAGTTCTCTCGCATGAGGCAGTCACAAGCTTAAATTCATCACAAAAAATAGTAGCTTCTGCCAAATATATCATCCACCCGTAACAAAGCAACAAACAAACCTGTTGGATCCACTTCTTTCGCGAGCTTGTTTGCATCTGATGTAGCTATGTCTTGATTTGCAGGTGATATAGCTTATATGATACAATTGAGCTGCAAAACCAACAGAGTTAACTAAATTTGGAGCTAGAAAAAGCATCTTAAGAACTCTATTGAATTTTTTAAAAAGTATAGAAAATTAAACATGTATAGATTTGCATCTGCTAAAGGTTTGGAAACTATAACTATAAGTTTATAAATCTCACCTTATCGACATATGTACAAACTGTGGATTCGATATCCAAGACAATAGTGTCCGGCTGAGGGTTATATCTATAAACAAAGATATCAGAGAGAGTAAAATCCATGGGTTGTGATTAAATCATACCATTTAGAGAGAAGATACTGAGGTGAATAGAAATTGGAGATGTATGCTTACTCTTATTCCCTGTGATTCAAAATTCGTCACATCTTGAATAACTTTGTGAACCAAGCTGCAATATCAAAGAATTGTGAAGCCTACTGTTAAGATACAAAAAAAACCCATTGGCACTTACTCCTTCTTTTGCATGGTAGAGAGCTTGTCAGATTAGCAGTAGAAAGAATGAATCTTATTCATCAAGCAATTACATCGTTATATATGTTACAACAGCGAGGGTTTTCACAACTATAAACTGGGCCTATACGAGGCCCCCAATACTCCCCCTCAAGTTGGAGCATGCAGATCACAAATGCCCTACTTGCTAAGCAAATATCGAAATTGAACATCCCCTAAAGCTTTTGTAAAAATGTCTGCAACTTGATCATTAGTACGAACAAACTGTGGTTTGATGAGTCCATCTTGTATTGCATCCCGAACATGATGACAGTCAGACTCGATATGCTTGGTGCGCTCGTGGAACACGGGATTGTTGGCGATATAAATGGCTGATTTGCTATCACAATGAAATGGTATGGGTCGAGTATGTTTGACACCGAAGAATTGGAGTAGTTCATACAACCACTTAAGGTCTTTCAAAGACCAAGACATGGACCGATATTCTGCTTCAGCGGACGACAAAGAAACTGTATCCTGTTTGGTTTCCAGGAAATGGGAGATCCGCCAAGGAAGAATGTATAACCTGTTAAGGAGCGACGAGTGAGAGGAAATGTCGCCCAATCGGCGTCACAGAAACCCGAGAGATCCAACTCACCACCAACTTGATAAAATAATCCTTATCCCGGACTGCCCTCTAAATAACGTATAACCTTCAAAGCAGCTTCCCATTTAACATTAGTCGGCTTTTGCATAAATTGAGAGAGAATGTGGATGGCATATGAAAGCTCAGGACGCGTGAGAGTCAAGTATATTACCCGTCCGACAAGCCGACGATACTGAGAAGGGTTATCGTAAGGTTCATCCGAAGCGCGAGCTAGTTGATTGTTTTGATCCATACGAATACTTGATGGTCGAGAGGCCAAGAGTCCAGTTTCGGATATGATGTCCAAACAATATTTACGTTGACAGATGAAAAGGCCATCACCGTTCCGAGCAATTTCCAAACAAAGAAAATAACGAAGACTTCCCAAATCTTTCGTGTGAAATTGGCTATGGAGATAAGTCTTGAAGAAGGAGATGGTGTCACTATCATTGCCGCCAATAACCAAATCATCGACGTAAACAAGAACATAGAGTTCAATGGAGCTTTGTACAAGCGAGAAAAGAGAATAATCCGAAGTAGATTGGCGAAAATCATATGCCAAGAGTGCTTTCTGTAAAGTAGCAAACCAACATCGGGATGATTGGCGAAGGCCATATATGGATTTCCTGAGCTTACAAACTTTGTTTGAACCCGAAGGAAAATAACCAGGCGAAGGACGCATGTAAATTTCTTCATCTAGAGTACCGTGTAAAAACGCATTGTGAACGTCCATTTGGTGAAGTTCCCAATTACGGGCTACTGCTACTTTGAGAAAACTCCGAACCGTAGTCATTTTAATCACCGGAGCAAAAGTTTCGCCATAATCGATACCTTCTTCTTGACGATTTCCAAGGGCAACCAAACGCGCTTTATAGCGCTCAATTTGACCATCAGACCGAAACTTGATTTTATAGACACGCATACTGCCAATTACTGTCTTTCCTGGTGGTAAATCAGTGATATCCCACATGTGACTATCTTCGAGAGATGTGACTTCAAAACCCATAGCATCATGCCATACTTGAAGCTCCCTTGCCTCTTTGTAAGAATGAGGTTCAGCCACAAGTGTAGCGTTAGCAAGAAACACCTTAAAAGAATCTGAAAAATTATTCGAAGAAACGTAATCATCAATCGGATAAAGGATACTTTAAGAACCGGTAGAAGATTGAAGTGATGCTGGTGATGAGTGTGAAGATGATGACGGAGCAGTGATGGCATACCTAACGTATGGCTCAAGCATAACAGATTTCTTCTTGTCTCGTAAACCACGTCCTAAAGGTTCGGCTATCTCAGGTATAGGAGCTGGCGTAGTTGTCATCGGAGGCAAGGCGGGAGACAAAGCATCTTGTTCCTCCGAAATATGATGTGAAACATGGGTGTTTGACGTGGGACGATCATGATCCGTAATGGGAGAAACTGTCTCATTAGAAGAAACATTGACCGACGAAGATGGAGAAGAAGGTGCAAGGTCAACGAGATCCAAGCTCCCCCTTAATGTGTTATCGGTGTTAATCATTGCAAGATTACATATAAGATCATCTTCTACAATGGCAATCGAAGTTGAAGAAGATGACATTTGTTCCGGAGGAGGAGATGAAGCATAAGGAAAACCATGCTAATTAAAAACAACATCCCGTGAGACGAAGTATTCTTGAAGCTCAAGATCATATACCCTCCAGCCTTTTTGCGTGTAAGGATACCCAAGGAAAATGCATCGTGTGGCTCTTTCATCAAATTTTTGCGTTTTTTGGTACCATTATGTGCATAACACAAGCATCCTAAAATCCAAATATGGTCAAACGAAGGCGGAGCATTGTACAAGACCTCAGAGGGCATCTTTCGATCAAGAATGGATGATGGTGTGCGATTAATGAGGTAGCAAGAAGTGAGTACGCAATCACCCCAAAACTCAAGAGAAAGAGAGGCTTGAAAACGCAATGATCGAGCTACGTCAAGTATATGAAGGTGTTTGTGTTCGGCTCGACCATTTTGTTGTGGTGTGCCTACGCATGATTTTTGATGAGTGATTTCTTGTGATGCGAAGTATGATTTAAGACTCATGAATTCGGACCCGTTGTCGCTGCGAACAACACGAATCTTAGTCTGAAATTGTCATTCTACCATAGCACAAAAATTCTGAAGAAGAGAAGAGACTTCGCTTTTAGTATTCATAAGTGAAACCCATACAGACCGAGATGCATCATCTACGATGGTAAGAAAATAACGTGATCCCGAATTCGTAGGAACGCTGTAAGGACCCCAAACGTCACAGTGAATGAGAGAAAAAATAGCATTTGCTTTATTATCAGTGTCGGAAAAAGAAACACGAGGATGTTTGGCTCGGATACAAATGTCGCAAGGACCATCAGACTTATTAGAAACACCAAAATCAATCAAACTAGATAACTTAGATAGTGAAGACATCGTCGGGTGACCCAACATTTGATGCCAAAGCTCATGACCAGAAACTTGCTTAACCGCATTCACTTGAATATAACCAGCCCCACGAAAATAGTAAATGCCATCACACTCATCACCTGCTCCAATCAGCATCTTCGTAAACCGGTCCTGCAAGTAACACAATTTATCAGAGAAAATAGCAATACAAGGTTTCTCTTTCAAGAGACAAGCCACCGAAAGAAGCGTATGTGTCAAATATGGGACAAATAAAACTGAGGTTAAGATAACCGAGCCACCAAGGCATAATTTGCCACGTCTAGTGGCCATAGTGATTGTCCCATTAGGCAAAGGTATTGGACATGGATGAACATCACAAAATTCAAATAAAAGATCAAGCTTTCCCGTAAGATGATGGGAAGCTCTTGTATCGATTATTGTACCCGAAAGACGATCTTAAGATGGTTGTTTATCCTTGTTTAAAAGAGTAAGCAATTGACCCCTTTGAGCATCAGTGAGAGGAAGTCTCTGACGATCGGAGTCGGTAATGTTATGTCGTGATGTAGAAGCAACAACATTGTCAGGAACTTGAATGCTATTCGCACGTTCATACCCTGCACTCCAACCTCGACCTCCACGCGAACCCGAAAAACCGCCGCGTCCACGTCCTGCTCCGTAGTTTGAATACCCTACATGTCCTCGTCCAGGAGAGCTCTCATTGTTCTGATCAGGAAAACCGTGAAGCTGGTAGCATCGAGAGACATCGTGTCCCAATTTCCCACAATGTGAACATTGAAAAACAGAGCGTCCTTGTTGAGCACAGGACGTAACTTGGGCTGAAAAACCTACGCCACCCGAACGAGAATCCGAATGAGAAGTAACATTTTGATGTCGCTCTTCTTGCACCACCATAGCAAACACATTGTCAAGAGTTGGTGATGGCTTCATACACAAAATATTGGAACGTGTTGTCCCAAAACGAGCTCCATCAAGTCCCATTAGAAATTGAGTTTTCCTTGCTCGTTGACGCTTGGCGAGAATTTCTTTTTGTTTATCACAATCATGAGAACCACAACAACATTCTAATATTGGATCATACTCTTCCAAGTCGTCCCACATCAATTTTAATCTTCCAAAATAGTCTTGAACCGATTGTCCATCTTGTTTTCAACCAGTCACTGCAGCTTCAAGTTCATAAATCCTTGAATCGTTACCAACAGAGAACCGACCACACAAACTTTCCCACAATTCATAAGTTGTGTCGGTACAAGAGATCGAATCCCGCAACTTTGGTTCGATGGCATTCAGAATCCATGCTATGAGAATTGAGTTAACAATTTCCCACAGCTTGAGTTTGTCAGATCCAGAGCGAGGTTTGGTAATCAAACCATCGATAAAACCAAGCTTGTTCTTCGCACGAAGAGAATTACGCATAAGCTTCGACCACCGTTCATAATTTGTTCCGTTGAGAAGAACATAACAAATAACATTCCCTAGATCCGCATAAGCTCTCAAGTAATACTCATTCAAAACTAATGATTCGGAACTTCCTGTGGCCTTTGAAACCACACCACTTTCACTATCAGACACCATCTCAACAACAAACCAAAAAGAAACACAAGAACAAAAGAGATGAAGAACAAAAGAATCCCAGAGGATTAGAAACAGAGTTTCTCGGAAATCAATCTCTTAACCGAGCTCTGATACTATGTCAGATTAGCAGCGGAAAGAATGAATCTTATTCACCCAGCAATTACATCGTTATATATGTTACAACACCGAGGGTTTTCACAACTATAAATTGGGCATATACGAGGCCCCCAATAAAGCTGCTTATATACGAAACTGCATGTTTGGTTGACAAAGTCAAGATTCCAGATATGTAGAAGCCCCTAGCCTGTCCCAAATTAATAAAAAATAATATGTTGTTGATTGACTAATCCTCCGAAGAACAACGATTCGATTCTTAATCTAAATTTTTTTATCAATAATTTTCTGTAGAATCACAACTTAAGTCGGTGATCCAATATAAAGAGAGAAAATATTAGATAAGAATCTAAGAGATATACATTTGTGTGAACGAACTCGAGCCCTTTGAAAGCAAAGTCGCGACTTAATAGACCATCAAAATTGTTTTGATATCTTCTGATTCACGATGATGAAATTGCAATATTTAGTAATTTGATAAAGAGAAATAGAGAAGAAATTACAGTAAATCCAGATTCCGAGTGTGGTCGGTCAGCTCCAAATAGAGGCTTGAGAAGATAAGAGGATAGAGAAGCGTTTTCTTCTTCAGTCGCTTGCTCATTCTCTTTCATGATCTATGAATATTTAGTGGGACATTAAAAGCATTAAAGATCCTATTGGAAGCCCTAACGACGAAACATAAGAGAATTCTTCGTTGGGTGGTTTCCTTTGCTCGATTTTGTTTTTAACCAAAAAGAAGATGTTTATGTGCGTTTTTGTTAAAATGATATGGCATGTTTTGAGAATGCTGATGTGGACCCATTGAAAGGGCTCAATTAGTCTTTTTTTATTAGTACTAAGAGGGGTGTACAGGAACTAGAATTTTAGAAGACTTTGGGATTTTATAAAAATCCCTTGCTATTCAACTGATGATTTATAGAACTCTTCTTAAATTCTATGTTATTGAATCTGATGTTTATATCAAACCACTTCAAATCATTTACAATATTTTATTATTGGATCAATAATTTACAAAAGTCATATCAAATTTACTCTTATTCAAAACTTACACAGTTTTTTTTAAAAAAATTGGAAAGGATTTAGTGAGATGTTAGACATATTTTGTACTTGAAAATAGAATAGAGAGAATCACATATCTAGAAGTAGTATTTAAAGAACAGAATTTTGTTAAAAAAAAAGTGAGAGAGAACCACCTCTTCTTTTTTGCGTTTGTTACACTCATCTTCAATCAATCGAAGCTCCAAATTGAGAATCTTCTGTCTCCAGAAACCCATTAATCTCTCACTTTATCTTCTTCTATCCATCTATGTAGATTCACAAACTCTATTCGAGCTTTGGAAAAGGAAAAAAGGGACAAAATGTTGAGCGTCTTCATCAAGTTCTCCTTTGCAAATTCAGATCCAATCCACCGGTGATGACTCTTCCTCCGACCTGACCCGAGGAATCCACTTTTGCTTTTGATCTTCATATTCATCATCTTCACAACCTTCAATCTATCTGTCGCTCTTCTGAAATGCGCCAACAAGATCGGTTTCTCTGTCAGTAGCTTCGGAGGTAGACAAAGTATACTCGGTCGGTTCATGTACTATCGGCTTCTTGTAATCTTCTTCTTCTTCCTCCTCATCCTCCTCTTGATGGTGTTGAGAAACTAAAATACCTTGCTCATTGGCACCGAGATCATCTCCTCTTCCACTTTGAGACCGTTTATTAGTCCTCAAGAATCTATTACTTGTTTCCGCAATGTCCATATCAACACACGAAGTTTGTGCAAGTCATCCTCCAAGTCAATCTTCCGTCTCACCAAGTTCTCGACTTGCCTCTTAGCTCGTTCGTACATACACTCCTAATGTTTTTACATACAAGTCTTGTGACTTTATCCTTTGAGGTTCGTTTCATGAATTCAATTAAAGTTCACTACACTATAAGATTATAGAATTCTAGATTGTTTTGTTTTGTTTGGTTGTGGATATTTGGTCGATGCCATGGTCTGCTCATAGGAAAGTATCAATGACAAATCAAAAGGCATTTTGGTACGGTGGTAAGACATTGTTGCTGATACTAAAATCGAGAAAGCAAACAAAAGCAGAAAATTGAGTTGTAAATCAATCAGGAAAACA